>KL660859.1:41587-92972 GCA_000732775.1 Stachybotrys chlorohalonatus IBT 40285
TCAGTGCAGAACGCGATCGGTCGAGGAGGGGGTGGAGGAGCTGAGTTGAGACGAGACGGAGTCTTTGAAATCGGCGAGGGGCTCCACCCTGAGCGTGGTTGGTCAGTCAGATGGCCAAATATAGAGAGAGGGTTTGACGGGAGAGTAGGGGTGGAAAAGTAGAAGAAGAGGCGGGCAGGGGGGGCTTGGTAGAAGAGAAGCCTACTAGGCGTTCAAGCTTGCGCGCGCGTCCTGGTAGAGAGGGAGGGCAGTCGGGCGGATGCCGGACAGCTCGGAATGGCTCGTGACCGCACTTACCGCCAGGAAAAATCGGCACCAGGAGGTCGCGAACAGGAAAGCAGAGGAGGGTCGAGGAAACGGAGTGCGGTGAGGGCAAGTTGTAGTGTGAGGTCGGAGGTGGTGGTGTCTAGCGTTGGAATTCAAACTCCAGGTGAGGTAAGAAACAGGTTAGCTACCGCTGGGGTATCGATAAGGAATTCGCAGGGGCCTAGGCTTTGCCGTCTAGAGTAAGGTCGGGTAGCTTCTGATGTGGAGGACACGAAAAGGTGTGTCTTGAATGTGCTTGAAAGGGCGGGCAAATCAAGGCGCGGCGGCTGGTCGAGGGGGGCCACATGATTGGCAGTCCCGGGGCTCGAGTGCAACCCTGGGCTGGCACTTACACAAGAGTTGTGTAATTCATGGAGAGCACGACCCCACCGTGGGCTCCAGCAGCTCCGGGAGGCTCACCCTTTTGCTTGAGGAGGGGTGGCATGAACGGGCACGACGGGGCTCGAGGGAAGGTCTTGGGGTCTGTCGAGGGCCCATGGGATAAGCCTCCACAAGGTCATGCATTGTCCCGATTTGGGCATCTTCCAAGTGAGGCGCAGGGTCTTAGCGCTTGACCGTTACGAGCAGCATCCTCGGAGGAGGGTGTTGTACATGCCAGCCAGAGCGACGAGGTTACTAGTAGGAGACATCTCGGCCAAGGCAAGCAAGGCGTTGTTAGGCATTTACGTTGAGGGTTCGCGCCCAAGCAGAGCCAACCGTTTCGACTCGTTCAAGCTGCACGGCACGGGCGTTGGAAGGCCGTTAGGACGAATGCCGTGAATGACGGCCTGCATGAGGGATTCACGAACTGCTACGGGATCGTTGTGGCGTTGATCTACCCAGGGTCTGCATCTATTTAATCTTATCGATCTTCGTCATCCCGACATCCAGCCTGCCGCCCTAACACTGACGATGAAACCTTCAGTAGTACCCTTCTTTTCCCTGGATAAGTGCGGTCCTGGAGGGGGTGCTGATCGTAGAGTTGCGTCGCGATCGACGAACCTGCTGCCCAGACTATTCCTATTCCCACTTGGACCTGGCTGGCGGAAGGAAAAGGGAAGTAAATCGCCAGGACGGACCGGCCCACGCCCAGCAGCTTCTCTTGCTAGACCATCCAAGCCATGGATTTCATCTTGGCTTGCTCCAGGGAGGGAGCCTTATTTTAGCAACCCACGAGCTACCCAGTCCAAGGGTTTCCCGCCGTGTAATCCTAGCGTGACTCGCCTTACCCTTCGCCAGGCCGCGTGGACTCGAGGATGGGGAAAAGATCCAAGGACACGGCGAACCTGATGGAGCAGGGGGGAATTCCCATGACCACGTTTACCTCCTCGAAAATGTCGATGTCATGATGGAACGCGATGGTGGCGGAAAGTCAACATGTGGGAGGTTGGGGCTTGGTGTCTTAAATCCCGAGTCACGCTGTGGACCGCAATGGGACCCCCCCTTGACCCCCAGCGAGGCTGGTGAGTGGGAGGGAAAGGAGGGGGGGTCCTCGTAGATGATGAGATTGTGCAAATGTGGTGATTAAAGCAGGGCAAAGTGACCGTTCGCAGTAGTGTGGAAGGACAGGAGAAGAAGAAGGAGGAGGAGGAGGAGGGGGGGTCTGCCTGGATAACAATGGTAGGGGATGGTGGATGAGGATACCGTCACCACCACCAACCCCTTGGACGAGGCGATGGACCGAGTCAGAAGACGGCGACCGTTGTGCAGATGATACCGTCTTGTCAAAGCCGTAGCCTACGAGTATAAAAGGTCGGCCACGCGTACCTTGCAGACGAGACGGCCCTGTCCCGCCGTCACAAATACACAACCCGGCTCGAACTGCTGCAAGGACAACAACGTGGACTGATACTGTTGGTGAGCAAGAGAAGAAACGAAAGGACCATCCCTCAGAAAGATCAAAGACAGGCCCCGTCAAACCCACACCTACCGGAGCCGAGCCACGGACGGACAGCTGATAGGACATCGGCAACAAGACACGGTTCGCATCGAGCTTGTCGTCGCCAAACAAAACAGGCCACGGCCAACCACGGTTGTCGTCCCTCACATTTGCGTGGCGCATTTGCCAGGGTCAAAAGCAGGCAGACAAGAAGACACATCTGCACCGGTTGCTAGGACCTTGTCTACCTAGGTATATATGCATAACATCCGCGGCAGGAAACCATTCTTGGAGACCACTGGCTGCAGCCTGCGCATCGCCCTCGTCAGCAACTTGACCACGGATACTGCGACTACATCATCGACGTTTAGGCGGCCGCCGACTGGTTCACTGCATCGACCCTGCATCAGCCCGGCTGCACGTCTCAACCCACATCCAGGACTCGTCCCTGTATATGGATGCGACGGACCTTACCAACCTGGGCATTCTGACATCCTCCACGCGCGGCGCACATCTTCCGCACGAGCTGACAGCTGCTTCCCATCGTCCACCTTGGATCGTCCCGGTGCCACCTGGCTGAGGACTCGCTGAAGCCCCTCCCGTTGCTCGACACCAGCAGCAATCCAGCCTGGCTGTTTTGTCCTTCTAGGCCTCTTCTTCCCAGCCTCAAGAAGCCAGCCGCCCTTCCTTCTAGTGCTGCCTAGACCCTTCAGGTAACCAACTCACCAGCCTCGCCAGCCGTGAAAAATCCACTTAGCCCTGAGGCGGGCTGCGCTGCCCCGGCGCCCTTCCCTTTTGTCTTCCCTCGCCGTCATCATAAAGGAGTCATCCAAATGGCACAAGGCTAACCAAAACCCCCCCCGGGCGCAGTTGAGGTCGCGGGAGCTTCGGTTCACCCGTTCGTACATAAGAAGCTCCGAACAACCCAAAACGGCTCGCCGCATCACCTGCGCGAAGCTGCTTTCTCCAACCCACCGCCTGAAGGTTGCGCGCACCCAGCGGCTCGGCCCACCAATCCTATACCTGGACCACCTTTCAGCGCTCCTCGTAGTGCTGCCGCTATCTTTCCCACTATCGTCTGTCTGGTAAGTCTAGCTTCTCGGCCTGCTCTCCTCCTCCTCCTCCTCCTCCACACTCTCCGTCTTCCTCCACACATCCATCCCTTGCCTCTGCCCTTGACAAGACCCGTCGATCTCCCACCTCTGACTGGACCCCCTGCCCCCCCACCCCCTCGCTCCTTTCCCGCTTCAGTCCTTTCTCGACCATCTTGCTCTCTCTCCAGCGCGAGTCGCACACAAACTCGCCTAATCCTGATCCTATGCATAGATGGGCTCCCCCCCGCTACCCACAGCTGACTCCAAGTGCATCTAGAAGCCAGCTAGTTCGCAAGCACTTCTGCCACCGCTTCAGCTTGCAGCTCCTTTGATCTGAGACCACCGTCTCATTCCAAGCCTCTTCCCTTGTTTAGCTGCGCCAAAGCGCACCGAACCGCCGTCACCGCCTAATCCGCCCGCTCGACTTAACCAGCCCACCCACCCCCCTCTTCTGCTCTTTTGACCGCCAGCGGGCCAACTCGTACAACCTCGACCTACACAATCCGATCCCACCGCGCAACGAGACCCCTCGCCGCCGAATTCGCACATACGGCCGCCTTCTGCTATCTCGCCATTGCTCATCATCTCGTCATACCAAGATCTGCATGGAATAGCGCTTCGCAGCCCGCGCATCTTGATCTTGTCCGCTACAGGTTTCCGACAAGGTGAGTTCTGCCTTGCTTTTGCCACCGTCTTTACCAGGTCCTGCCGTGCCGTCCGACGCTCCCATAATCGACTGCGCCAGGACGTGGGGGCCTTTTTGGCAAGACTGCGATATTTCTTTCAGTAGCTGACTTGTCTTCGTCATCTAGCTTACGAGCGTCTCACATCTGACATTCCACCACGCCTCGGTCATCTTGCAGCCACGTCCACTGTGCCGTCCTGTCTGCTGCCTGGCTCATAATCGTACAGCGATTTGAAATTCGTTTAGCGAGGAGCGACAACTCTTTCGTGTATCTGGATGGTTCACGCAATGGCCCATCACGGGTACAATCATTTCGGCTCCGCCCAGCATGGCGGCAGCATAGACCCCAACGACCTCGCCATGGGCGGCGGCTACTCCTACAACAACAACAATAGTAACAACAGTAGCAACAACAACTTCAGCGCCAACAATAACGGCTCGACAAATGGCTTCTCCAGTGGCTCTGCCGTCTTCGGCGACGACGAGCTTCTGGATGGCCTGCCAAGCCCTTCAGACAACCAGCTTGGCCAAGATTTCAGCAGCCTCAACATGGGTGGTTTCTCCCACGGCAATTACCAGTCACACCGTGGAAGCAGCTTGCAGATCGACCCCTCCCACATCAACGGATACTCAAACACACCCGACGGCGACCCTCTACAGAGCCCCTTTGCTTCCAACTTCAACACCCAGTTCCGACAAATGCAGAACGGCCACTCGCTTGGTACATCCCTGCATTCGCCACTCTCCTACTCCGGATCCCCACTGACTGCAGGAGACATGAACGGCGATGGAGCCGATGCCAACTACATGAACGCCAAGGCTCGGCCGCGCATGTCCCAGCAGATGCAGCGGAAAGCATCCAACACGCGAAGCCCCATGACGCCCAAGAGCAACACCATCCACGCCATGTCTATCGGTTCGCAAGAATCTCCTGGCTTTGCTCCTCAAACCATCAGGACAGGTAGTGGCCATGACAAGTCTCCCACTGGACAGTGGATCAACACGCCAACCGGTAGCATCCCCGCCTCCTACAACTCGGGCTTCTCCTCTCCCATGCAGCAAGGCATGGTTCCCATCAATGAGGTGATGATGAAAGGAGGGACCTCGATGCCGGCCAAACTCGGCGTTGGGGGCAACGCCGTGTCGTCTCAGGAGATGAAGCGAAAGCGTCGCCGCGAGTCGCACAACCTTGTTGAGCGACGTCGGCGAGACAACATCAATGAGAGAATTCAGGACCTTAGCAGGCTTGTTCCTACTCATCGTCTGGAAGACGAGAAGCTCCGCAAGCTGATTCAGAACGGGACACCCTTGTCGCCTACGTTGACTGGCATTCCTAACCCTCCGCAAGCTACCTCGGGACTTGCTGGTCCAGGTGCCCGTCGGGCAGCCGGCGCTAGTGCCGGCAACATCACCACAGGACTGCCGATTGAAGAAAAGGACAAGGGCCCAAACAAGGGCGACATCCTTAACGGCTCCGTCAGCTGGACACGGGATCTCATGTGGATGCTGCACCTTAAGCTACAGCAGCAGGAGGAGCTGATGAACACCATTGCAGAGCTCGGCGGTCACTTTCCGTTCGAGTTGACCGAGGACGAGCGCCGCATGCAGTCTGAGCTTATGGACGCCATGTCCAAAAGCGAGACTGGCACATTCTCCTACTCGCGGGCGGCTGGATCAGGCCTCCGTGTCCCCCACCATACCGACTACCGGGGTGACCCGCTCAATGGTCTCGGTAACAACCTCGACTCCATGGGAATCACTCCGGAGGAGAACGGTAACGGCATCATTCCTGGTGATTTGAACGACGCTACGCAGTTCTGGCATGACCCCGATGATGGTGGAAGTGGCCGGGCCTCGCTTAATTTCAAAGAGGATGACGAGTATGACATGGATCTCACTCACTAGAGGGCGATGCTTTCCTGAACGGCATCCTCGCATCCCCGCCTCCACTACGTTGGCTCGCTTGAGTAGCATGAAAGGCGATTTCCCTTGTCTTCTTCGGCGCAGCTATTCACGCGCGCGTCACGATATTGCTATGCTGTGCATTTCTGGGGATATTGCCTCGCGCTTCTCGGTTCGGATCCCCCGGCGTTTAATACACCATTTCTTTTTTTCCCTTTCCTCCATAACTACGGGGTTGAGCTTCATCGACAGACCATCTCGATTTGTCCGGCGCTACATGCTATGAGCTGGTCACGGATTATACAAGGGTTCTTCTCGCTTTCCGAGTTGCCAGGGCGCGGCTTCATTATTTTGACTGTCTTTATCATTCTCATCTCCCCTGTTTCCTGTTTGTTTGGTTTTCTTTCCTTTTCTTTTGTTGCGATACCATGAGGCTTGTCTCGATAGATGAGATCTCACTCCTTGATTACACCGGTTCAGTTTTACCTCGTTCCTGTTTGTTGTTCTCCCCCCCCCCCCTAGTTTTAAGGATACTATGCTGCTTGCAATCTCTTTTTCTTCTACTATTTGAGCCAGATACGGGAACTGCGACGCTTGCCGCTTCCTGGTATCTATACGTTGGTTTATCTGCTTGATGGCAATTCAACATGGAGACACGACACTGGTTTATCTGCATTGTACTTATTTTTCTGCCTTCCTATTTATACTCTTAAATCACCTTCGTCTTCGTGCTACGCATAAGGATAACCCCATAGATATAGAGCGGCCTAGACCAGTCCCTCTCAAGGGCAGGTTTGCCTCCATTTGTATTATTAGGCATCTAGTAAGCCCGGCCGCTTTGATAATCCAAGAAATGCCACTCCTCAACCCCTGAATGGCCACCCCATCCTACCAATGCCTTACGCAGAGCAGGTATTCACTCATCGTGGTGAGCAGATTCCATACCTCTTTGCGCTTCATGTCTTCCTGCAGGGCAACACGCTCGAGCGCCGACTGTCCGTCAAAATACTTGCACATAAGGTGCCAGGCACTGCGCTGTTTGTCATCCGTAAAGCGCCGAGCAATAGCGGACAAGTACCGAGACTCCTTCCCCGTGGCCTTCTTAGCGTCGTGGATGATGTGAGGTGTCAGCCCAGCTAGATGCGGACTGTTGTTGGCCGAGGGGCTGTCCGTGGCGACGGGCGCCGCTTTGCGGGCATGTGCAGTGGCCTTGTCGGCGGCGGCGCGGTGGGCGCGTTGGGCAATACGTTCTAGGCGGGCCATCTCGGCGGCGTGCTCAACCACGGAAGGGGTCTGCACGTTATGCGCCTCGGCAGGCTCAGCGAGTGCAGGGTCGGCAGCAGTACCTATGTTTTCGGTCGATGATCCCAGCTCTTCGGCCTCTAGTTCATAATCCACCTCGTAGAGGATCTCCGGCCAGACTACAACGTAGGCAAATGTGCATAGCTGGGAAACCCAACCGCGGGCCATCAGCCATGCCAGCATGTTCAGCCAAAGCGGACGGTAAGGCTTGCTAGGACAATGAGTCTTGTACGGACGTGGTGCGGCGGATAGGTCCGCAAGGAAGTTGGGCAAGGGAGGCGCCATTGGGAACGCCCGCTGCCAGTCCTGGGCATCCTGAGGGAGGCGGCTGAGGTTACAGTTGGGTGACACAATGTACGTGTCACGAGCATGCAGCGGAGGAATGGCAATGGCTCGGCGCCAGAAGATGAAATGCTGGGCGTACTTGCGCACCTGGCTGAGCGTCAGGATGTTACTCTGGCCGATCTGGAAGAAGCTGCGGCAGGGAAACACTTGTCAGCTAAGTCATAAGCGCAAGCGATTGGGAGCACCCACGACATGTTTGGCTTAGACAAGCGAACAAACTCGATGAGAGGCAAGATGTTGGCATCTCGATCTGCCTGCAGCTCCGTGATGATCTTCTTCTCGTCATCCATAAGTAGTAGACCAAAGTTGCGGTCGAGGAAGCTCGGCTCCTCTAGGACATCCTGGTTAATGAAAGTGTTGGAGGTGGTGAGCCAAAGGCCGCACTGTTCCTTCTTATCCTCGGGAGGAAGATCCGAGATATAGAAGGGGACGGGAATCTGTACTGATGGAGACACAAGACCAGTGGCCGTTTCGAGATTAAGAGTTGCGATTTTGTTCTTCGAAATTGCCTCGTAGATATCGTGAATAGACAGGGCCAATGTGGAGATTTGAAATATGTCGTTCCAGAGATCACCCATGCTTCTCTCTAGGCTGCCAATTAGTCCATACCAGCGAAATTGTTTGCGGAGGGCATCATACGTTCTTCTCGTGCCTTATCCTTGAGCAGCAGGATTCTCTTGGACTCTTTCCAAATAAAGTCACTGCGTTGCTGACTGTACCGATACGCCTTATTCACCTTCTTGAGGATGTGGTTGTACAGCAGCTCAACCACCTCTTTGGCCTCGTTCTTGCGCGGGTTGAGGAAGAAGACGAGGTTGAACATTGTCATGGAACTCCGCTTCTCTTCATCACCTTCGTCCTTCTTGGCTTCATCCTTTTTGGGGTCGTCCTTCTTGACGTCGTTGTCGGCGGAGGCCTCACCGTCAGCAGGTTTAGAGTCGCTCTCGCTGGCTGGGGCCTGGTCATCCGCCTGCTTGGACGCCTTGGACTTGCTGGCCTTTTTGGGCTTCCTCCAACGGCCGTTTTCAGGCACGTGAATAGGGTAGGAGACGCAGTAGAGGGGGTCAAGTGACAGCTGAAACAGCTTCTTGTGGTAGGAGCGTGCCGGCGTCAGGATTCCGGCCAGGTCGTTGGACGGAAAGCCGGCGACGCGCTCCCACGGGACGGCGCCGTTGCCGGAATTAGCCATGGCATGGTGGTCGCCACGGCCGTTGCGCGCGCCGTAAGGGTCCACGCCGCCGGACGCGTCGATGCCGGGCTGGGACAGACGTTCGAGGAGGATGTCATCCGCCTCGCTGGGTTCCGGAGAGCCGTGACGGCCGTTGACGGGCTGGATAGCGGGCGGGTGATGGAAGACAAAGGCCGGGCCATCACGGGAGCGGTTGATGACCAGGGCAACCCCCAGCAGGTTTTCGCTGTTGAAACAGGACATTTGACGGCCAAGACGCCCGTGAGGCGATGCTTACATGATGCGTGTCGATGCTAGATGCGCCGATGAGCAGGCGAGGGGTCAGCGGAAGCTTCACTGAGATTCAACCGTCAGGATTGGACATTGCAGTTTGCAACGTGAAGTCAAGTCAATTGAGGTCGTCGTGGTCTGCATGATACCTGCAGTCTACAGCACACACGTGATTGCCTTAGCCGGACACTCTGTTTGTCTACTACGGCAGGAGCCTAGTAAGGTACTTACCTACCTACCCTACGTGCTTCCCCATGGATGAACATCACCCACCAAATACTCGTGCTTGAGCTTGATCGGCGCGCAAACGGTCCACGATAAAGACATGTCAAGGACACATGATTCCCAGCTCAGCAGCAACCGAGAACATTACCTCTCATTGCCGCACGCCCGGCTTGGCTGGCGTCAAACCAACAATCTCTCATCGGGTCCCGCCTCCATGCCTAGAATATGACCTGCCTCAAGAGGGGCAATCCGGTGACGTACATGTGCGTTGGACCAAAGGCATCACATGTCTAGCGCACACATTGATCGTATGGCACATGGCTCTGCTCCGTTACAACTGTGCGACCATGACATGACCGGGGACAATCAGAAGCAACTCTTGCAGCCGCCGCTTGCCGCGTTTGCGTCTACTTCGATGCCATAGAACTGAAGGCCCCCCGGCGTATCAAGCCTGGCAAGTCCTTTCCCAGAAATGGGGGCTGCCAGCCAGGAACCTTGAGGGGCATACGGCTTGGTGCAAACCCTTCCGGAAAAAGCCTCCACCTGAATTGGCAACTGCTGCGTTGGCGGGAGGCACTGACTCTCGCCAGCCCGCTTTGGTACTGTTGGCGGTGCTAACCATACTAGTGGCAGATAGCGGCTGGACGCCACGATACTTTACAGGCCAGTGCTCTAAGTGTACTCCATCACCCTTAGACATACTGGACGTACCTTATTGGGCATGTGCCCTCACGACCGTTCAAGTACCCGCATTCCAGCCCAGTATCAGAAGCTTGGTACCTACATGGCCTAGGCCCTGTGGCTCTATTTCCACCGGTACCTTTCGCCCAGGGATAGTGCGCAGGGGAAGTGGAAGACAGATTGGACCCTTTCGTAACTGAGGTTGATCAACCAGCGTCCAGTGACTTGTACGGCCCTGTTGTCGACTTCCATCACCTCTCGCTCAGACTCTGGCCAGGCCCACTCGTTTGACTACTAGCTGTCCTTAAAACTAAATTGCCTGAATGCCTGTCGACGGCAACGAGTCGTGTGCGCTTCCTCAACTTGACCTCCTTCATCTACAACCTCGGCCGTCAAACCCTCACACCTGCGACATCGATCCACGACACCATTCCTTTGCTTCCTTGCCTCAGCTCGTACACAAACCACTTCCCTGTCCAACAGAATCGGTGCCCTGCCGCGGCTGCTCCTCGTCCTAGGGCATCTAATCATCAGCCTTACAACTGGCCCCGCCGCTGCCCCCTTTTGGGAAGTCGACGATCCGCGTGTCTCTCACCCTTCCTGGCAATGTCGATATTCTGAAAAGCACGATCTCTTCTTTACGTCTGCTCCCACCCTTCGTGGTGCGCTGCCCGCTGCGACCATGTCGTCACAGCCCTCCAATGGCGACACCGGCCACCATATACGCTTCATACCATTGACCTACGACAGTCACAACTCGCAGGCAACAGCCCTCCAACTTATCCACACCCTGTTCCCGCAATGGGCGTCCGACGATTCGAACGTCGAGCTCGTCCGCTTCACCGATGGCATCACTAATACGCTTCTCAAGGCCGTCAATCGTCGGCCAGGTCTGTCCAAGCAGGAGGTGGACGATGACGCCATTCTGCTCCGAGCCTACGGCAACAAGACCGATATACTGATTGATAGAGAGCGCGAGGCCGCCAACCACGAACTGCTGATGAAGCACGGTCTCGCACCTGAACTGCTGGCCCGTTTTGAGAATGGCATGCTCTATCGATTCGTTTGCGGTGCTGTAGCCCAGCCGTCCGATCTCTGCAAGCCCGACATCATGCGAGCAGTGGCCCGCCGTCTGGCAGAATGGCATGCCGTGGTCCCCTGTCTCCTGGACACCTCTCTCCCAAATGGCCACGAAAATGGCTGCAAGAAGGACCTTGACAAACTCCTTCGGAACGGCAACCATCAGCTTAACATTCCGACTTCGGTCACGCAAAAGCCGACCCCCAATCTATGGTCTACCATGCAGAAGTGGATACTCGTGCTACCAAAGGCGACGGAGGCTCAGCGGCAAAGGCAGGAACGGCTGCAGAAGGAACTCGACGACTTGGTGCATTCCCTAAGCCAACGCCCTGGGCTTGGACGCGATGGCGTAGGCACCCCCTCCATCTACCTTTGTTTTGACGAGGAATGCCCGGGAAATGGCTAACTTGATACATAGCTGGTATTCGCCCACTGCGATCTCCTCAGCGCAAATATCATTATACATCGCGACAGCAACGAGGCACCGGCGCGAGCCGTGAGTTTCATAGACTACGAATACGGGACGCCATCGCCCGCAGCTTTCGACTTGGCCAACCATTTTGCTGAATGGGCTGGGTACGAATGCGATTACTCGGCCGTTCCTACACGGTCCCAGAGACGGGCTTTCATCAGCGAATATATCAAGACATACTTCCACCTGCGCGGAGAGAAGGCGGATATTGAAAAGGAGACGGATGATCTTATGGAGGAGGTGGACGTATTTCGCGGTGTGCCTGGTTTCTACTGGGGCATATGGGCATTGATTCAAGCGATGATATCGGAAATCGACTTCGATTACGCCTCGTACGCAGAAGAGAGGCTGGGCGAGTACTGGGCCTACAAAGCCGCGACGGAGGGTAGTCGTGGAGAGGCAGGCGCAGAGACACCACTGCGAGAAAAAACGTGGGCACGGAACGAGTGAGCTCGTTTCGCGGGGCGGCAGCTGTGCTATCCTGGCTCGGATTGGCCGATGGATCACCAGACTGGCCCGTCCGGCATGTGTCAAGTGGGGGATGAGGGGAGCACCAAGGGATGAAGAGTGGTGTCCAGGTAATTGGCGCCGGCGCATGGGCCGTCTGCCTGTGTTTTCGCTCTTGTCCACGCTCATCGTTCACCCGCCTTCTTCTCCCGAATCGGACCGCCATCTTTCCCCGTCGTTGCCAGCACCTGGACCCCCTCTCGCAGGGTACAAAATAATGTTGAGAGACGAAAGTGCAAAGAAGATGCAGTAAAGAACGGCCAATGCTGGACGTTGGCATATACCATTCAACATGACCTACAGCAAGCGTTTAAGCATGGCAAAGGCCTCACCGCCACTAGGCTTGTGGCTATAAACAAAAGGACAGACATGGGGGGGGCGTAATACAAGACGGCATAGGGCATAGAGGGTAGGCTTTTCTTGGGGCTCTTGGAACTCTTGGCATGCTAGAAACTGTTCAACATACAGAATATTTGCGTGCGCAATAGGATAACGGGGCAAAGCTGGGCTTGGCCCACATTGGTACTCTTAATTCTCAAACACGCAGGTTTGAAGAAGTGCAGGCCATTGTGCTTTCATGTCTCTAGATTAGGCCAATGTCAACGCGTCGTTTCCTGTTTCCATCGATAACATAACGCCCATAGGACCTTAGGCTTCGAGGAGTGATACATGTTATAGCCAGACACGTGTCCTGGCGGGGTATGGTCGGCATCACCGTTGAGTGTCATGGTTGGAGTCAATGCCATCCTTGCCAAGGAACTTGCACTGGCCCATGAGGTAGGTGTATGCTTGAGATATCCTATGATGACAGTGGTCCTTGTGGGATTGGTTTGATCAGGCTCTGTTGAGCCGATCCATGAGAACCCTCCCACTCCCCCTTCCAAAGGCGAGCCCAGTGGCCGCCAGAGGACGCAGCTCCGGTGGCTACCTTATCCGCCGGCCCAAATACAAGCATAGAAGAAGCAGGTGGCTGGGACGAAGAGGTGACATTGGCACATCCAATCCATTGTGGGTTTTGTCCGAAATGACAGGCGGTATCCTTGAGAGCAAGCTAATCCATGAGATGCATACAGCACCCCGTTAGTCGACTGCCGCGGTGAGATCTGGCGCACAGTAGGCGTGTAGCTACAGTGTGAGCGTGTGACAAGGAGCTGACCTGGTGCAGGAGTAGCAAGGGCAAATAGATTAAAGGCCATTCATGATAGGGCCAGCTGCACCGGGATGTTCGGTGCCTCTGTGCACGATATGTACATAAGACGCCCAGCAAATCGTCCAAGGGAAGGGGGGTAGGCCTGTACCGTACTGTGCAGGCACGGCCAAGAGTGGGCAATATGAAGAACCCTCCAGGCGGGACCTGGACTGGTGCATGCGTAGGTTGATTTGATGGCCTGCATGCGCGGGACGCCTTACCTTACCATGTGCAGCACAAGCTGAGCAGCCTGTAATTGTCGACCAACGTGTAGCTGACAGGAATGGTGATGAATGGTGATGGGCATGGGATGCCTGCGGGAGAGGTTGGTCGGCAGAACGTTTGAAGTTGTGTAATATAAAGGATGGAATAATTATGGGGTGGGAAAGAGACAAAGATGGTTAGTGAGCTGGCGTGGATCAAGGATGCGCGGAGCAAATACTTCTTCGACGCGCCACGAGAAAGTTGTCACAGCGACTGGATGGCGGACCAGGTGGCAGAGAGATCGCAGTCGGACATGATCTGATGCGGAAATGAGCATGCCCGTCTCACTCGGATGTCGACAAACGACCCTGCCGGTCAAGCATGAATGGACGAATCGGCCGCAGGGAAGAGATGAGCATTCTGCTTTCTTCTCTTGTCTGGGCGCAAGAGTCTAGATCGAAAAAGACAAAAGAGGGTGGCGCGTCAAGTATCTTGTACTGCATCAAGGATAAGAGATAATAAGACGTTGACCAGTAATGAATGGTGAGCGGATTCCCTGAGGGAGGGGCGGAGAGATGGGATCGGTCGAAGACGGCTCGGTACAAGCACCAAACTGAGCCAAGTCGGGGTGAGAAAATATGATGAAACCAATCTTGGGCAGCGGGTAAGGTGGTTGGCTCCCGGGGTGATGGTGGTGGGCTCTTTGTTGGCATGGGAAATCGAAGATCGAGGGTCCAGGTCTGGAGGTTGATACTGTACCATGCGCGCATAGCACAGCCTTGGTCCGGACAGCGGCAGAGGACCTGCAGTGGGTGTCGAAACGGCATGCGCTGCATGGCACGGGACGGATCGTCTGGTGCCTCAATCAAGGTACGTTGCAGTACCTCGACGGCTGTAGGCGTCTGTAGTGCTTGGAGTTGTGATAGTGATGCGAGGCAGAGGTGATGGGGCAAATTAGGTGGTAGCCCGCTCCTACTCCGTACGTTGGGGAGATAAGACGCACACGCAGTACGCGGACACGCATCGCATTGCACCATCTCGACAGCTCTCAAGCCCAATCGAGTGAGAAGCCGGTGGGTGCTGCCGCTGCCGACACTGTCCGCGACCGCTTACTGGCGAATCGTCGCCTCCGAGTGATTATGCTGACATGACGGGCAACGGTTCGTCGATCGAGACTTCGTGGGGGACGAAGCCGACAGGAACCAGCCGAGCTGGGATGGGGATGGGGATGGGACGAATTGGGGACGGCAAGCCTAGGCACGGTAGAGCCCAAGTGGCACTACCCTACCGTTGCGAAGTTACCGCCGGGCATAGAGCCGAAGGCACCAGCAAGCGCCCTATTACTAGTGTAGGCTATAGTTGAGGCCGTCTGAGGGTAGGTAGGTACCTACATACCTTAGTGAGTAAGCAAGTACTGTGGTAAGTGCCTAAGGACTAGGTATCCACGCTGCACGCTGCAGGTCACTACTGGCACAGTACTATACGATCGTTGCGAGGTACTATAGGGCCAGGAAGTGGGCGAGCATGGCGAGGTAGTCAAGGCAGTTGAGGCGGAAGGGAAGAGAAACGAAAATGCAACGCAGGCCACTTCGTACATGTACCTCGAGTCCCGTGCTGGTCTTCATTGTGTGATTGGATTCGGCGCATGGCAGGCAAGGACGAGCTTGAGCGAAGAAGGGGACCCTTGCTACCGCCCTATACCACCTTCCATCCCAGGTCACGAACTGGGACCTGGGTCTAAGGACGGTACTTAAGTCCCGAGGCTTCGGTACTGTTTCTACCGGCGTACAGCCATCGCGCGCCACAGTACGAGTGGCGTGTGGCAGCTCCCGGGCGTACAGTGTGGCCAAACGAAGAGGCACAGTCCCCACGGGTCCCCATGGGCCCCCTCGGTGTACTGCCTTGGCTCCGCCCACCCTGGCAGCCGTTGAGGTACAGGTACCTTACCCTTCGAGTAAGGCGAGGGTGGCCGTGCGTTCTGGCAGGGAACCGGCCAGACAAGGTTTGGGAAGTCGCCCATGGTTCCATGCCACTTGCCGGGTCCCCTGCCCCACCTAGCAACCACCACCCTCCACCACAACAACCCATCACTGGTTAAAACCCACCCACGAGCCGCACCCACTTGCACCAGAAGAGAGGAAGGAGTGGAAGAAAAAGTTTTGGAAGGCGATAATCACTCGGTCCAAGGGGACATCCTCGAGCGTGACCAACCCTGTTCCAGCATGAAACCGTCTTGACAATTTGCGCCCTTCCAACACCCCGAGATCCAGGATAGATCTATTCAGCGGACTGCTGCTGCAACAGCAACAGAGAGGGGGGAGCCGCTTCATCGATCTTCACCCAGTACCGGTAACCCGGTGTGTGGAGGGCAAGCGAGGGGAAAAAAAAAAAGGGGAATCCGAACGCCCGAAGAAGGGGGATAAAAAGAAACGTCCGTTTTGGAGGGGGGTTGAAAGGAAAAAGGACGGTTTCGAGGTTACTTCTCCCACTTGCAACGGCCAAAGAAGCGGTCGCGCCCCCGGATCGGCGCCGCGCCACATGGAATTACACAACGGCCGCGGCCATCACCAAAGTCAATAATGCCCCTAAAGACCATCGTTGCCTCATGACCGCAAGCTGAGCTGCCAATCCGAGTGAGAAGCCAGAGGGCGTGCAGGGTGAAGAGGGTTTTGCGGCCAGCAACCGAGCAATGTCGTCGACCGTCGCTGGTCTGGATTCTGCCCATGACCTCGACCTTGCCATCCGCCAGCTGCTCGACCAGCAAGACGACACCCAGGCTCGGCTGGCAGCCCTTTTGGATGCCAGGCATGGCTTCGACGCGCGCCGGGAACTGAGCATGCTGCGCTACAAGCTGCGTGTACTGGAAGACTTGGTGGAACGCCACGGTTCGTTGCCTTGACCTATCTCGTCCATGTGGCTTGCGAAGATGACTTCCTGAATCTTGCTGACGTGAACTCTCAACTCCACTGTCTCTGCAGGCCTCGCTCCCCATATCCTAGCTCTTTCCGAAGCTGAAGAAGCCCGAGCGCTCCAGCATCGTTGCGAATGCCTCGAAGTCGCATGTTTCCAACAACGTGAGCAGCTTGCAACGAGCCTCCAACTGCATCTGTCCCATCACGGCCCTGCTGACGCTTTCCCCTCCCAGGCATTGATGTCTTTGAGGCAATGCGCCGTTCCCTGGGCACGGCGCCGCCTGGATTTGCGCCGTGGCTGGAGAAGCACGTCGACTTACACGACTCCATTGTCGCCAACCCGCGTTTGCGCGACGGTAGCTTCAGCACGAACCCTCAGTACCTGTCCTCTGTTAAGTGCTGGGACGACCGATGCCTTCATTACGTGTATGGGTTCGCCAACCGTCTGGAGAGGGACGGGCATGCTCTCGTGCATACAACTTCGCTCAAAAGAGATCACGCCTCCACCGCCTCAGCCTCGATGCCGCCGTCGTCCTCTCAGCCCACGAGGCTGCTTCGCCAGCCTAACGCGACCGATCTGCCCCCTCCCGCACGAGCACCCCACGTGCAGCTACCGCCACCAACGGCTGTTCCCGCCCTACCTCCACTCCGCCTTCCGAGTCAGACTCCGGAGAAAAGAGACGTCCTCAACAGCTATACCTTTACCAGCAACCTTTCAGTCGCAGCACCTGTTACGAATGACTCGGAAATCGACCCACTGCTTCCTCCCCTGAAACGGAGTAGGATCGAGCGGCCTCGCCTTGAGTCGATAGGCGAGCTCCGACTCTTCCGCGACAACGACCCCTGTCTGCGGTGTAGGACAGCCAAGAAAGAGGTGATGCCCAACAAAAAAACAACAACAAATTGACAATTTTTTCGATCCTGAAGCTCACTGATTTCCTTGCTTAGTGCGACGCAAACCAACCGTGCGCCTTCTGCGTAAATGCGCCTACAACAGGCAGCGATGCATTCTGGGGATCATTGGGTTGCTATCGCGGGTCAATCACGTCCTTCGTGGACATTCTCCTTCCAGGTAGCTACACTGGCGCTTTTGTCGACAATGGAAGCTAAACTCAGCCTTAGGTCCCCTGTCGCCGAAGCAGATAGGAACACCAACCGCCTCTCCACTCTCTCAACGACGAGGAGTCAATGAATACATACAACGAGCGTATCCTTTTCTGAGCGAAGTCACCAATGTCGTACAGGCCAGCCTCGACTTCCAAGATGGTTTCTGGGCGTCTGGACAGCTCGACCCGGGATATGGCCCGGGGTTGACCGCCTCCCAACAAAGCGCGGAGGCCTTGGATAAACCCCCCCCAATACTCTGCGCCTTGGCTTCCAGCTGGAACACTCAACATACGTCCTACAATCTACTCGACCTCCTTAGGCTGACAGGTTGCATGTCTCCATCACGTGAAGCCGAAGAGACGGCCTACCCAGTGCTTTTCAACGTCAAGCTGCTGTTGCGCGAGGTTGCTTTTTACGCGATCCTTATGCCTGATCCAACCATACGTATCAACGCACCTCCTAATCACGTGTCACTACCTGAAGATATCGATCTCGAGGAACATGTTCGCCTACTCCACGAGTGTATAACTCGGTTTCTGCAGTGTCTCGAGAGCGTTCTGTCACGGAGAATTACGCTTGCTCCTCAAGAATGGCTTGCCGTCTTTTTATCCCTATGCATATTCAGTGCCGTTCGCACAATACTACTTGACATCGGCTGGAAGTCGTCACACCGACGGTTGGCACAGCACGGGTTTGACAGGGACAAGCCTGTTCCCGCGCAAGTGATGCACAGCGCATACAAAGCTCTCGTCCGGTTGTTCGTAGCAACAACCCCGGATCTCCTTGATGGTGTGTATTCCCCACCACCGGATGTCGCTGGGGCTTTCGACGCCACCAGCCGGCTCCTTCGTCGTGAAGCTTGGGACGCACGAGGTTTCGCGTCTACCAGTGACTTCTTGTCGACTCTGGGTGAAGGAGTTGTTGAGACGCCCGACTTCCATGGCTTTATCAGGCAGGATCCAGGTTACTCACATGAAATACCGGCTCCCAACCACTTGGCAGCGTCATTAACGCCGGCTACCCACGGCTCTCGCCGCTCAATGTCGGATGTTCGGGCACTCCCACAGACCCTGATTCCGCGGGCCGAACTCCTCGACAACGCAACCCTTCCGACCCAAAAATTCGCAATAGATCTAACGACGTCTCCGACCCCAATAGATCCCAACAGAGCAAGAAGGCACACCGTCGCAGAAGCCCCGACATACCTGGACGATCAAGCATCTGCGTTTGTGGGATCGGGGTTAGCTCGGCCAGGTTACCAAAGACCTCCTCTGCGGCGTGTCTTCTGCAACAAATGTAACGAGAACCCCGAGGGCTTCCGCGGAGAGCACGAGTTACGGCGGCATACAGATGCCAAGCATGCGGCCCTGGTAAAGCGTTGGGTCTGTAGCGAACCCTTAGGCCAAGGCGTCTCGTCTCCTCAGCCGGTCGTCCCCTTGTCCAAATGCAAGGCCTGCGTGACTCAGAAGCATTACGGCGCGTATTACAACGCAGCAGCTCATCTACGTCGGGCTCACTTCAATCCTCACCGAGGTGGCAAGGCAAGCGGCGACTGGCCGCCCATGACTATACTAAAGGACTGGATGCGCGAAGTGCGCCAGCCTATCGACGCTCAGGACAATGATACGTCCAGTGGCGCAGAGGACGAGGACATTAAGCCATACTATGGAAGTCCGCCAAGCGGGCGTCCTCCGATTATTGATACGTTTCGCCTCCCGCCATCACAGTCCGACCGGTCGTTGATATCGTCGCCTTCGGAAGGCCCGTGGAGTACTGGCGGCCAGACGAGTCCTTCGGCCAGGACGGCAGATAACCGAACTCGCTGCCCTCACCCTGATTGCGGGCGCGTATTCAAGGACCTTAACGCCCACATGCTAACCCATCAGGAAGAGCGGCCCGAGAAATGTCCTATTGAAACATGCGAATACCACACCAAAGGCTTCGCGCGCAAGTACGACAAAAACCGCCATGCTCTAACACATTACAAAGGCACCATGGTTTGTCCCTTCTGTCCTGGCTCAGGCACAGCCTACGAAAAATCGTTTAATCGCGCCGATGTCTTCAAGCGCCACCTGACATCAGTGCACAACGTGGAGCAGACACCCCCCAACAGCCGCAAACCCGTTGTGGCCGGCAACACCAGCGCCGGTAGTAGTGTTGATAGCGTGAACCTGCGTGGCGCGAGCGGTGCCAAGTGCTCCATCTGCCAGAATCGGTTTGCGGCGCCACAGGATTTCTATGAACATCTAGACGACTGTGTGCTCAATGTCATTGTCCCCGCAGGCTCAAAATCAGCACAGCAGGTACAACAACAGCCACCGCCACCACCGCAACATAGCAAGGAGCAGCAGCAAGACCAGCTTGACACGTCTTTTGCTACTTCAGTCCAGACAGAGGATCGGGACATGGCTGATGTGCCAGACGGTGGGTTGCGACATGGCTTCAAACTTCGAGAAGAGCCTAAGGCGGACATGGTTCAATAACAGGCAAAGGTGTCCATCACATATCAGATGGGATGGGATACGCAAGGAGCGTGTAGCAACCGAGGACATGGCGCGGGCGGGGTTCGGACTTCCTTTGACAGGGAAAATGTTTCAATATCCTGTCTACGCGCGAACCGTGCCGGTCATACTCTCGATCTTCTTTTTGGATATTCGAATTGTATATATTCATTTCTTCAGTGATTCCCCTCACAGCCCGGCGCAAATATACACGATGTGGCTTCTTTTCTTACTAGTCTTGTGGAGTAAGTGTCGTATATCTAGTTACGCTTGTCACGCGTGACACCGATTCAGTATATCCACGGTCGTATGTTGGGTTATGTGTTGTCACAGCAGATCGAGGAGGCAGGAGCCGCCTTGTCCGAAACTCATTACGGCTGGGGGGAAACAGTGTGATGTCCTCGTGTAATGACTAGGCCGTATTGGATTGGCAAGCTTTTCACTTCGGGGCATTTAGAAAAAAAAAACGAAAAATATTAAAGCCTCATGCACCCGGCCCATTCTCGAAATTCCAGTGATTAGAAAATACCTTTCCTAAACCCAAAAGTGCTTATTCAAAGGCCTCAAGACTCGGCGCCTGAACTGGAAGCAGGCGGCAAGACGTGCGGTTCCAGCCCATCGGATGCAGGTTCGCGGCTCAGAATTCCCGGAGACACTTTCGACCTGATGACGGGACTGCAACGCGTGAAGTAGTCGTGCATGTCCCTGGAGAATTCCTCGTCATTAAGCGTCGTCTGTCCTTTCTCATTGGCATTGCCCTCCACCTGGGCCGCTTCCCACTCGGAGCGCATGTCCTCAATCTTGGCTTGCTCGTCTTTGACCGGATCGTACGTCTTGCCAATACCCCAAAGGCGCTCCCACACGCTTAAGTGCTTAGGATGTACGGCGATTCCATGGTACTCATGACCCTTACCGCTACGCAGATAAGTCCATCGCCGTTCCTGCTCTTTCAGGTCGAGACCTGTGGTGTCCGGAAGGAAGGCCCAGGTGAGGAGCATGCCAATGAGGCCAAACCAAGGCACGACGTAAAACTTGGTCTGGTCGTCGATGTAATTATAGAGAACGGCAGCGAGAAGAGCGCCTGCTTTACCCATGCAGGCAGAGAAACCATGGGCTGTGGCGCGAACAGGCGTAGGAAACACTTCTCCGGCGACAAGGAAGGTGACCGAATTGGGACCAAACTGGTTGAAAAAGGACGATAGGAAATACATGGCCTGGAATGAACGGATACCAGCCGAGCTGGTGAAGTACCCGTAATCGAAAGCTGGAATGACAAACATGAGGAAGCACATGAAGAAACCAATCTGCTGCATCATCTTACGGCCGTACATCTTGTTGTCGATGAGTAGGGAGGCAAGGTAGTAGCCAGCCAAGGACACGGTGATGTTGACCAAATTCCACGTCCAATTCGTCATGAGAGAGTCAGGGTTGTCGGAAATCACCCTGATAAACTGGCCTTGAAAGAGCTTATTGCCGTAGAAGAAGACATCGTTGCAGAACCACGTGCCGGCCGTGGCCAGAAGACGGCCGCCGAAATGGGTGACGCAAGCACCGAGCGCCTTGACATCGTATCCGGTGACATTGGAGCGATTCTTGGCGTCAGCAAGCTGTTTGGAAGCGTGCGGCATCTTCCAGGTTCTGTAGTACGCAAGCCACAGGGTGCCAATGGCCGGGAAGGCGAACGACAGGCGGAAAGTGAACTGGGCAGCAGATGTAGAGTACGGTGGCGAGCCGCTGCCGCTGTTGAAGATGACGAGGAGTACGATGAGCAGAACTTGATTGACGAACTGGCCCCAACCTTGCATGAGGAAGGCCATGGTCACACGACGGCCGCGGTGAAGGCGATCCTCACGCGTGGAAAGTTTGCCAGCCGTGACAGCGCTTTCCAGAGAGGACGTAGCCGTGATGGGATACTCTCCGCCAACACCAAGACCTGTTGTGTGCAAGAGTGATTAGCATAAGACCAAGAGTTCCTCAAGTGGAAGCAATGCGCATACTGTAAAAGAATAGAGACCAAGCATAACATATGACCCAGCCTTGGAGGCTAAGACCCCAGCTACCGGTCAACATGAGGAGCCCTATCAACATTATGATTGCATCTTGAATTAGTCCCCAGCGACGACCGACCCAGTCACCAATAACCTACATTCGACGGGATGTTAGCGGGTGCGAGGATAACTCGTGAAATAGCGTAAAATAGATACTTACGCCGACCACAACCTGTCCCACCATGATGCCAATGATTTCTAGATATGTGACACTGGCCACCCAGTTCTTGCTGCAGACATCATGGGTTGACCAGCATTCAGGCCATACTTGTTTGAAGAGTGGCTCGAGATTGCCGATAGAGAACAGCACATAACCCTCAAGGCCCAGGCCAGCCCCAGGAATCACGGCATGGCGAAAGTACCACGACAGAGGCGACAAAGGGTCGCGCTTGGTCATCTGGCCAATGGTGCGAAGCTCCTGGGCGGCGGCCTGGCGGTCGACCTGAGAGACGAAGCGTAGTCGCTGCAGCCAGGGAAGGTCGGCCCAGTAGACGCCATCGGAAGTATATGAATCGTCGGGGCGTGTGACACTGCTGAAGATGTTCCGAACATGTTCGGGATTGCTGTCGTCCTGCCCTAAGGAAGCTTCAAAAGGTTCTATACTGAGAGGCCCATGAGGAACGGGGACCTGGCCGGCCACATAGGAGTCGTCGTGAGTTTGGCGATCGGTCGGACGGCTCTCTGGATGTTCCGTCATTCTGCACTGATAGGAATTCTAAGGAGGAAAAGGCGAGGACAAAGATAGAAGCAGCGGGTTGCGTCAGGAAGAAGATAGGGAAGGTCGGATTCCTCAGCAGCTATCACATCAGGGTGTGGGAAGAGCAGGAAATGTGCAGCCGCCACGCGATGTCTATGAAATGGACAGGAATGCAGGAGAAAGCATGTCTCAGCCTGTGGGCTATAAGAAGAGGCCGGAGCAAGGGTCCTGCTTTGAGGGTTAAGGTTGGACACAAGCTGGAACGAGGTAGAACCCCAACGAGAGGCTGAGGCAGAGGCCGAACTCATTTTTAAAGCCTTCATAAACCAAAGTATACGTATACGAGGAGGCTGTGATGCAGTCGGGATCAAACTCTGACAGCGAGGCACTAGACAACACCACCTGGACACGGCTGCGACGGCATCTCAGGACGGAGCAGATGGGGCACGACTTGCAGTTTCCACATGCAGAGGAGAGTGCAAAGCGTGTGGCTTTGGCCAGAAAGGAAAGAAGGGGCTCCGCTTTCTGGAACGCACAGGAACGGGTGGGACGGGCACTAGCGACGCCGGTCTTGTGCCTCGGCCGGACATTGGCAGAGAATCCAGCTTCGATGGGTCCAAGGGAGGCGAGGTGCCGTCGACGTTGGACCCTAACCCGAGACGTCGCCCGAGGCTTTGCTCCCGGAGGTGCAGTGAGGCAAGTGTCTCCGGGTCCGAACGAGCGCCTACAGGCTGGCTTGTCCAGGGCCGGTCGAGGCAAGCATTGCCTAGTTCGGCCCTTGGATCATTCATTGCCCAGTCCCACTCGCTCGTAGCCCTCCCCCCCCCCCTTCGGCGGGGTCCTAGGGCAACTCACTAAGCATCAGTCAATGCACGAAGGTGTGAAGAGGGTTGCAGAGATTTGCCGGGAGCCGTTGAACAAACAGCGAATCAGACGCCAAGAAACGGCAACGTGGGAGAATGGAGGCGCGGGAGAGGCCGATGTAGGCACTCTGATCGTTGTTTTGTGAGGCGTCGTTTCATCACCCTCTTGGTGGAATTCGTGGAATTGCCGGAAGTAATAGGTGGTGGTTCGTCGGATATAGGATCGACGCACCGATTCGGCAAGGGCTTTTGGGGGCTGAGCCTATGACGCACCTCGTTTGCCAGTTCGGTGGCCCAAAAGAGGTAAGTGGTCGCGTGAGAAACTTCGCTCCTGCCATGATTCTTTCCAACTCTGCCGACCCAGTGGTTGAGTCAGGAACTCCGCGCCAACAACAAATGACATTCCGAGCAGGAGCCAGCCCCTCACTACCTCCTGCATTCATGACTAAATTACCTTATGTATGTACCACCTAAGAGGCGGTGGGGGGTTTGTGGGCTTAGTTTTGAAAGTCGTAGAATTCATCACTTGGCTTGTTGATTTGCCAGAAATCATATCTAAAGCCGCCAAAATCATTGACAGTACAAACAGTTAGTCAAGTGACGAATTATACGATTTTCAGAAAACCGCCACCGCCTCGGAGGTACTTACTTACCCCTAGGGAGTAACTGCCTCCCTTGGCCCTTACCATCCTGTTCTACAAGGGGACGAAGAAACTACCCTGAACAAATGATATCTCATTAGAACCCCTTACAGCATGCTCCTCGCTGCAGGTTGACCATCGATGGGCATCTGATGGATATCGCTCGTCTTTTATAGCTCTGTGTAGTGAACATTCGCGACAGGGTAATCATGATGTTTTCTTTTTTTGCACCTTCATTTCTGTAAGATCATTTACCTCTACAACCAAGAAGCAAGCAAGGCTCCTCAAGGACCTGCTCAGCACCAAGCCGGCAAAATAAACCCAGCAAGCTCTTTTCCCTCCCTTGCTCGGCTCACACTCACACAACAGAGCCAAGCATCCAGTTGTCATGCGTTCCCCTTTGTGCGATTCAGTCTCGGGGCGGCACATCTCGCAGCTTTCCTGTCTGTGCACATCATCCTGGTCTGCCTTGCCAATATAAACGCCACGCTCCCGGCCAGACATGTGGAATCCCGTCGTTATAAAGAAACCAACACCAACAAATGAAACAAAATGTAATGACTGAAATATTCGGAGACGCCGACGGAGCAACTCATCGCTCTGACCGGCCGGGGGGCCTTGGCGTCGCCTCTTCCTCCTCCTCCTCCTCCGCCTCCTCCCCTTCCTCTTCCGTACCATCAACTCCGTTGCCGTCATCGTTTCCTTCGTGCAGGCCTCCATCTTTGGGTCGAGTTGACTGACCTGGACGCGGGGTCACCTCGACGCTCAATCGGCCCGCGTCGGGAGGAGTTTTTGCAATGTAAAGGTCCCCGTACTCTATCATGGCCGCTTCCTTTTCGTCCAGAGGTGTCGTTGCCACCTGCGTAACAGCTTCAGGCGTGCTCTCTGACCCAAAAGTCACACTGTCGTGGCTGTTTGCTCGCATCATCTCGATCCCCAATTTGGAGCTTGGCAGCCCTGCTTTGCCGCTCACCACCTTGCTTCCCCGCCGTCGCTGCTTGTCCCGCTGGCCCACCTCCTCGTCTTCGTCATCAGCCGAGTCCGTGGCTTCTGCCCCCTTCTTATCGGTCGCCGTGTCTCTTCGTCCCTTGACCCCTTCAGCTAGCCGTGACCCGTTCTCCATCTGCCCTGGCGCCGACTGCTGCGTGAGGAGATGAGGAATAGGCTTCGGTGGACCCTCCATTCCGCTCAAGATGTCTGCTTCAGCAATACCAAGTCCGCTCTCATCCCAGTCTCCTGTAGCTTTGCGACTAATGACAACTGGTATGTCATCCATGGTCCCGGATTCCGAGTCTCCAAACATGCTAGAGCTGATGGAATCCTCTCGGCTGGAGAGTACCGAGCTCTGTCGGGCAGCGAAGAGTGACAGGCTCGACGTTGGACTGTCGTCCGGCCGTGGTATCGCCTTGCGCAGGTTCAGTTGCATGGGCGAGAGCTTTGTGGTCGACACTGGATGGCCGGGAGAGTCTGGCACCCACTGACAGAGGCCTCGGAGCACCTCGGTCAACTTCGAGGAGCTAATTGGTTTCTCGATCAACGAGTCAAAGTAATGCGGCGCTTGTAGCTCCTTCAGGTACGCTGTGATGGCCACAATGGGCGTATGAGAATTTGCATTCTTTGTCTCGCGGATCATCCGCGCAACATCCGCGCCGTTGATCTGTGGTAGTTTGTATTCGAGGAAGATGACATCAAACTTGATCTCGCTCATGGAATACCGAACTGCCTCAGAACCGTTGGGCACTGAGATGGTTCGGCAACGCAGTTTCTCGAGTAGCTTCTCCATGACCATGCGTGACACTGGGTGATCCTCGCATATCAAGACATCCAGTGGTCGGAATGTCGGCGCCCCGTCAAAAGCGATTTGAGACAATCGTCTTGAGCTCTGTCTGCGCCGCTGCACGCGCAAGAGTGCATTGTGCTTATCCCCTTCGTTGTCTGATGACGATGGTGACATGTCAAAGACTTGGCTGCGACGGTTCCGATGGTGTTGTAGCATGTCTGACGTTACCGGGCTACCTTCCTGTGATCCTACGGTCAAGGACCTCGATCGGCTTGTCGACGAGTTGCTTGCTTGTCGCGGAGTGGCCATGACCTTCTGCGGTGATAAGGCTAGTGGTGGAGGCGGTGCTGCCCCGCGGCTTTTGGCTGGCGAGGAGGACCCGACCGTCGTGGCCGCCTTCTGCAGGCTCGGTGGAACCTTTGGTATATCAAACGCTGCTGTCGGCTGAAGCGAAGGGCCCGACTGGTGTGATAGGCTTGATGAGTTGCTTGATGCCTTCCTGCGCCCCTCTGCGCCCTGTCCCGCCACAAAGGAGACGAGCAGGGGCGACGAGGGTTGCGACACGCGGCTTGGTGACGAGTTGGAATGGCTCAATCCTGAGGGCGATTGCGGTCTTGTCTTTGCGTTGCTGATGGTTCTCTGCACAGGATTAGCCAGCACTGGGCTGCCTTCGAGAGAGGGTCCCGGAGATGTGGGATTCAGAGAACCCCCTGGGGTACTCAATGACTGTTTGGTTTGTGCAGCCAGCGCCTCTGCCCGTAGTTTCTGGATGACATCTTTGTTGGCTTTCTCCAGAACCGGAAGATTCTTGAACGAAAACGACCCGAAATCGTCAGCAGGCACTGGTTCGCTCAATCGCCTCGGCTTCAAGTCTCGCACATGGGGAGGTATATGAAGAGGCATGAGTTTTCGGTTCATCGAGTTGACCTGCGAGCGTACACGAGACAGTGCATCGTGGGGTCTCTCCGGGTAATCTGAACCGCCATGAGATGATGGGGGTGAAAGCTGGTCCTCCATCTCCTCGGCAAAAGACTGCAGGACAGCACCTCGTGCGTCAAAGTACTCGGTGTCCTCAGGGTTCTCTGGCTGGGGAACAAATTGAGCCTCATCTTCGAGCAAAGTTTCCCAATTGACACCCTGGAACCAAGGGTGGCTTCGAATCTCTTCGCCCCCGGATGGCATCTTCTCTTCGCGGTTGGAGCCTAGGCGAAGAGGCGGTTCCATGCACAGAAGCTTGTTGATTAAATCCTTGGCTTCATCGGATACTGGCTCGCAGTCTGCTTCGTCTGGCCATTGGATCCTGCGAGCAAGAATGTTCTCAAAAACCTCTTCCGCTTCCCCGGCATGGAAAGGTGGGTATCCGAACAGGAACTCAAACATGATGCAGCCAACAGACCACCAATCGCTCGTCTCGTCTTGTTTGTCGCCCCTGATAGTTTCCGGTGCCAGATAGTCAGGTGTTCCGACAAACCGACGGTTCGTATCTTCGGGATCAAAAAGTGCCAGTGGAGGAGGCATCATGCTCGAAGGTGGGAGGGAGTTCCGCGCATGACTATCAATGCTAATTCTTGAGCCTACATGGGTGGCCGCGAAATCCGGCGACCCGTGCACGACTGCCTCTTCGTCTATAGTAGTAGACTTGGCACTTCCAGGCTGCGAGCCGAGTTCCAAATCATTGAGTGAGAAATTGTTCAGCATGTGAGCCAGGCTCTCGCTACCTCCACTGTCACTCCGATGGCCAGTTGAGATTCGACGAGGCTCCTGTTGCACCGGGCCTAGGTTGAAGTATGAAGGCTGTCCTAGACTGCTGACTTCAGGCGAAAGATACGGCGTGGTACCCGGTGAGTGCGAATGGCCGTGTAAGTCGAGCGAGGCAGACCTGGAGGATGCCATGGAAGTGGATCGGGCAAAAGGACCCTGATTTAATAGGTCAGGAGTCGTTTCGGCAAGCTCACTGTTCAGAGCTCGCTTCTGCCGACCAATTAAACCCATTCGGGAGAGGCCAAAGTCAGTCAGCTTCAGGTGACCCTTTTGGTCAATCAAAAGATTGTCCGGCTTGAGGTCTCGATGGATGATTCCTCTGCTATGAAGATGCTCGACGCCAAGGATCACCTCGCCCAAATATTTCTTGACCCATTCCTCAGGAAGCCCTCCAAGTACCTTGATGAGCGAAGCGCAGTCCCCTCCGTTGAGATACTCCATGACCAGATAAAGATAGTCCTTACTTGAGAAGGTCCAATAGAGCTTGGCAACAAAATCACTCTGTCCTTGCCACATCATGATTGCCCGCTCCGCCTTAACATTGCCGACTTGATTTTTGGCAACCATGTCTGCCTTCTTCAAGACTTTGATGGCGAAGTATTCGCCAGTTGACTTCTTCTTTGATAAGTAGACGCTGCCGAATGCTCCTTTGCTGATTGGTTTAATGATTTCGAAATCTTTGATTGATGGCTGGGTGGGTCGTGCCTGTGGAGGAGCCTGGCTAGCACTGAGGCGTGGCGATGGCGGCGCCTTCATGATAAAGTCTGAAACAGCTGCTGATGACTGTCGTCGGTGATGTCGGGTTGGGTGGGCAGCAGGCGAACCAAAGTCACTGCCGGGAAGCATCGGCGAAGCTTCAGGAGAGACGATGCCTTCTTGAGAGAGGGGCAGTCCACGTGCCTTGATTCTCAAAGGAGACGATGGCTGTGCCGGCCGTGAAGGTGATTCTTGACGCCTTGGAGAGGAAGTTCCTGGTAGAATCAGGCTACGACGGTGATGCTGCCTGGAGCTGGCAGCACGTCTGAGGTCTCCGAATTCCGAGATGGGGGACTCTGTTCTTTGTGCGCTCCTGGAAGCTACCGATGATGACCTGATGCTGCCTTCGCTCTCCGCGGCATCACTTTCGAAGGCAAGAGACGATTCTCTACGAGCACCGCCCAGAATAGGCGCAGGTATACCACTGCCAAAATGTGACCGTGGTGTTGGACATTCCTTCGGGCTACTCGACCTCGTGGATCCCACCATCGAACTTGGACGGGATCGTCGGTTTCCTCCGGACAAGTCCACCTGACGGAGGGCAGCGGCCAACGCGGAGGGACTGTTCATCGATTGCCTGAACGATTCGTCGGGAAGCCGACCTCTGGGCTGGGCCTGGTTCGTCTTCGTCACATGCTCGTCTGCAGTGGCGCGGTGCACTGACTGGGATTCCTCTTCCTCTTCCTCTTCATCAGCCTCCTCTTCCCCCCCAGCCTCTTCCTCTGTTGAGTCGCTAAGACGTCCAGCGGCGATGCGGGCCGCCTTCCTCATTGCCTCGTCAATGCAGTCTTGAACCAAAACCGCAAGTTCAATGCGAATGCGCTCGGCGTATTCGATTGTTCTTCTATGGCGGAAGGCCGCGTCGACCTTGGCCCTGGCTACCTTTTCGGTATCTGCGCATAGCAGAGCAAGCCCATGTTCTTGTTCGAGCGTGTTTGTGCTAGGAGACTGCCACTGGAGTACCTGGGATATCCTCGACTCTGATTGCGGTGACTGTGTGCGGAAATCCCAGGTCCCATGCTGCGAAGACGCTTCTTTGATGGCTGGAGTGCTGATCTCGATAGCGGTATCACACAGATCCATCAACAGCTCGACGATTCGTGCCTGGGGTCGCCGAATGGCAAATGAGCGGGCTCTAGCATGCCCAAACCCACCGGACCGTTCCCTAGACCGAGAGAACGATGCGCCTGGCGAGGATTGTGTCGAGGGAGGGGGCCCGATGAGTAAACCTTTGTACTCGGCCAGAGGCAAACTTTGTTGTTCGCCTGCAAGGGAGCGACTCTTGCGAGCTTCCAATGCATCCAGAACTTTTACGATGGAATGGCGATGCTCAACCAGGCTCTCCTGGGCCATTTGTACTTCCATCTCGGCCCGGTGTTCCTGAAGACACAAGTCGGTATGCTTTTCGAACCACCATGGACTGATCTGACGCTCGCAAATGCGACACAGCACTGGCACAGAAGGCGGTGGTCCTAGGTCTTCGCCGGTGCTTTCTGCCAGCTGGGTAAGGTAGCTGGCAAGGACCTCAGCCCCCGAGCCTAGAGAATCGACGATGAGATCGGGCAAATCAATCTGAACTGGCTGAGGTGCTGTGTAGATCCCAAGCATCCACATAGTCTAGTGACCGGTAAGATTAATGAAAGTCCTAAACTAATGTGCTGGACATGTTCAACTCACATGGCTCTCGCCGCCCGACGCAGTATCGTACACCATGATGCCCTGCGCCTCGAGGTCGACTATCTCGCCTGCAGATGCAGGACTTGTGACGGACTCGGGGTCCTCGGCGAGTGTTCCAGCATCTGGGATGTTTTCTGTGCCAGATGCCTCGGTCATAGGAGCGGTGCGTAATTTGGACAAGGGTCCAAGTTGAACGGCGAAGCGAAGCCGATGGCTTTTGGAATCGTCCTTCTTCATTGACTCGATAACGTCGGTAAAGATGGTTCTCGGTTCGCTGACAATCAGGTCGGCAATGGGGACACCCTCGGCCGAGGCAATATCGGTGCCAACCACGTCAGCCCAAGAGGGACTGACCCATTTGATGGTGCCGTCCAGGTTGAGATCCATGATAGCGTTCAGCGTCTGCTCGGCAGCCTCACGGAGGTCCTCGCGCTCGTCTCGAATATCTTGACTCAAAGATCGTTGCATTGCATCGGCTTGCTGAGCACGCAGCGACGAAATCGCCGGCGATGCCAGCGGCGAAGGTGACTGCTGCATGGCCGAAGGGGTGCCCGCGCCGCGAACGATGGGGCGGGAACTGCTGACAGTCTGGTTGGTCGTCAAGGGTCAATGGCACCTAGAGCCACAAGGCAAGTAGTTGTTGTTGGTATAGACTCAAGGGTCTGGCAAAAGCGCCAGAGCTATAGACCCACGAGACCCGGAGACATGACTGAGGACGGTCGGCACAAGCGTTTCTCGCTGACGGAGTCGGGCTTGGAGCGAGAAGGCGGGCACATGTCCCGGCCGTCGAAGAACGAGGTCGGCCAAACCGCAGGTGCCGGAGGTGGTCTCGAACGAGTGACGACAATGAGTTTTCGACAGAGGGTTAGAAGAAAGCGGAACGGCGCGCTGTCGAAGGACAGAACTGTCGGTGAACCAGGCACAAACTCGCAGGACCGGCGGGATTGGTGCCAAAGCAGAGGGCAGTTCACGATTGCCAGTGGTGGACTGTGGTCGCGTTTCCCTCCCCATGATCCATTAAGCGGGGAAGGAAGGCAACAGGCCAATCATCATACGACCCTCCTCCCTCCCTCGAGCACTCTAGTAGCACTACTAAGTACGGACATGCTTCGGACCGCACACCAGACGCCTCCCTCCTGCAAGGGACAGACGATTTAAATACACAATTCATAGTTTGAGGTCTGAGAAGGACAATGCCATGTTCCTGCCGTGATCAAGGCAATAGAGAAGGCGAATTGATACTACTAACTAGGCAAGGCAAGGCCAGCAGTTTGACCACGACCCATTTGGGTAGGCCGAGAGGCTGACGGTGGGCAAGAATTCAAAATATTGGAATGATGCTAAATAAAATGGTGTGGTTGCCCATTATATCGAGTACATCTTGTGGTCTCCGCCTGCTCGCTACCAAGGAATACGAAGTACGGCACGATTGTCTTCTTCCAAGTAACGGTGACAAGCGAACCCAAGACTTTGCGCCGCATAGTCCGTCCTCTTCACCAGACAACAGAAAATCAACAATTTAGAAAGGTAAGCACCTACTGTAGATGTCGGACACATTGGCACGATCAGTCGTTGGGGACTCTGGTCCTTGAAAATCAGCATCTGGAGCTGTATATAAATTATACTACCAAAGCTTCCTCTCAGTCTCCTCTTGTCTCGCGCTGGCCTTGTTTGGTGAAGGCGTGTGTGCTCCTTGATTTCGGAGCAAAGTCGGCTATTCCGAGGTGGTACTACGAACTTGCCCATTGCCGGCAAGCGTGGGGAGGAGGTTCTCCATCAACTGCCCATCCTGGAAAAGAGACAAGCGGTGCACTGATGATCCAGCAATCATTCCAGCAGGATCGAAATCGAATCGGATTACGCTACCAGCTGGCCCTGCTCGCTGCTGCTTGAGATGCTGAAGAGAGTCTGGAGGGGACATATGATACGCTGTCAGATGCCGTACTCGAGCCAGACACCGCACAAAACATGGGCAATGATCTTTGAACTTGGTAATGGCATGGTACACACCATACTCCGGAACCAGCACGTACCATAGTACGTCTCCGTGCCCCTGCAACTTGGAAATCAATGGCATTTTTATGCTACCGTACCTCTGCCGCCGGATAGATCGGAGGTACTCCGCACATGAGTCGCTAAGATAAACAAAAAGACCCTGATGGTAAGTGATTCTTGGTCAATGTAAGCATCCGTCCAGTATGAACATGTTCGAGCTGAAGAGCCACATTGCCTGTATGTATTTTCCACCTTCCTTCCCTTTTGCATTTGTCAGTGGCATGAAGGATTGCGACAGGAATGCAAATTGCTGGAGTTGGACCTTGTGGACAAGTAGTACCCCTACATGAAGAGGAACTCTGGTACTTCAGTATGCGGTAGCGTCCAGTTTTGGCATTAGTACTGCTGATGGCAGAAATGGCTGAAGAAAGTCGTCCAGTTGCTGGGGGTACCTCCATAATTGCGGGGTTTGCCTCTGCGCAACAGGTACTTCGCTTCGCCAGCTTATCTGAATTCGTACTCCGTATAACATTCGTGGAGGTACAGTGTGCAGTCGTGAGATTGGTGTCATAGATCAGTAATCCGTAGCGCTCGCTCACTCTTTCTACATCTTCACTTACTTCACTTGCTTACATGCACTTGATCTTTGCCATTCGTTATAGTCAGCCTACGTGCTGCCTTCAATTGCATCTATCAGTTGCCTTTGCTTGCCATCATATCCTACGGTCCTGCCCTACCCTAGGTAAGAGGAGTTCACCCAGTTCTTACGTTCCTGCATCAGGCACAGCCCCAGCCACACTTTCAAGGATCGACACCTGGATCGGCACATTTGGGCTAAGCACTGCACCTCCTTGTGACTGCACATCGTCCTGGTCCTCCATCTCAGACTCTCACCACTTCAACTTTTTTTGTAGTCGCCCCTTCAACCCCCTTTCATCGATTGCTCTCAACAATTTTCTGCGGCTCGCCAGGGTCTGGGATTTTACCTCAGGCCGAGCTGATTGCACAATCCTCGTGCCGTCGCAGTCGCGTTCAGTGGTTGGGACAGATTTACGGTCATCTTCTGAGCCTCGTATGAGATTTACTATTGCCTCGCCCCGTCCTATATCATCAACGCCGTAATTGCATTTGTGGTCATGTCGAAAGTATCAAACAAGACCTTCTCGCCGTGCTCTTCGAGTCCCTCTCAGAACTCCGAGTACGACAATGGAGCATCTTCGTCAATAAGCCCCGGCATGCTTCAGTCTTTAGCTTCTTTGGCAGAAAAGAAGACCAATCGTGGTAAGTTGCCCAGGTTCTTCTCTAAACTCGGCCTTTCTCGGTTGACTGACTCCCACGTAGATGGCAACCCACAAAAGCGACGTGGGCCCAAACCAGACACCAAACCTGCTTTGACCCGAAGACAGGAGCTCAACCGACAGGCGCAACGGTAAGAGGCTCGTTGAGAATATGTGTTGGTGTTCGTTGTCTAACACAATTTGGTGCAGAACGCACCGTGAACGAAAAGAACTCTACGTCAAAGCCTTGGAGGACGAAGTGCTCAGGCTGAAGGAGGTGTTTACACATGCGTCGCAAGCCAAGGAGCAACTCGCAAACGAGAACCAGAAGCTCAAGGATATGCTAAACCAGCATGGAATCCTTCTCCCTCATTCCCCAGTGACGGAAGATGTGGCCAGCAGTCGCAGCTATGGAGCCAGTGTCTCTGGCCACAGCCATGCAACCGCAACGCAAGGCGCCTTCACACCTACGACGGCGCCGTCCCTGACAAATGCCAATTCTTCCTCCAGCCACCAACCCATGACTGGTGTTGAGGGTTTTGCCGGGACTCAACAAACCTCGGACGGCGGGGGCTCGACGTTGGAGCAAGCAGGGATTGACTTCGTGTTAACGTACGATAATTCCTCCTCGAAGGACAAGTCCTCTCCCCACCAGTGATCAAGGCGCCATGATGTGCCCCTTCGGCAAGGCAACGTGGCATTATACCATACCAAGTCCTGTTTTGCTAACATGCCGTCTTGTCGAGGAACACTAGTCTCGAAAGACCTTGCATGGCACACCTGCCTTTTCTGATGGAAAGGTCAGCCGAAGCAGCTGATGAGCCGTGCGGCCACGCATTGATGGCAACTTGCCCACCACAGCCCTTTGGGGAGTTGCATGAAGGTCTTCCTTTCAAGGCCACCCAGCCAGGCAACGACGGCGAATTCGCTCAGCGAACCTGGGAGCTCACAAACAGTAACTTATCTGTACTGCTAGACTTGAGTAAGAAGCTAGATTTAGATGGCGAAGTCACTCCTGTAATGGCATGGGGTCTGATCATGGCTCATCCCAAGTTTCTGGAACTGCAACCTGCCTACTTCAAGCGGCTGGCCGAGGAATTGGGCCAGAAAGTGAGATGTTATGGGTACGTCCAGGCTTGTCCCTTGCCTACATGAACGACGACTGATACTTTCGCTAGGTTCGGAGCCGTACTGGAGGAATTTGAGGTACGAGATGCCTTGGAAGCTGTCGCGGCGGTCCAAATTGAGAAGCCCAAACTAGGGAGTTGAGGGGCATTGCCCAGTGTAGTCATACAAACTGCATAGTATCGGGGCAACTCGATCCTTGCTCACACCATGTAATTACTACCCAGTTTCCAAACACAGAGTGTGTGTTTGTGCTTTAATGACGTTATCTTGTACAAGTTGTGCGTAGACGAAGCTCAAGAAACAAAGTAAGTTGCACTTGTATGGGCAGGTGGTCATGAGGAGCATGTTGTAGGGCAGCATTGTACCATTGCATGACATTACGCAACTCGATCCTCTTGTGCTCCATTATTGACAAGGATGGAGCGTTTCCCAAGTGCTACTTCAAAGTCTTAGCAAGGGCTATTTGGCAGCAAGCTACGTGTTGGTAGTCTATAGTCTGCATGGTGTTTGCGTAAATACGATCTTACCCACTGCGCACCTAGCAAGTCGAGACATGAAGGCATGGAAGCACAGGAAGATATCAATGGCTTCTTCATACGCGTCTACATGCCCTTCAAGAAAATGGACGTGGATAAGACAACATTGGTGCCTAGAACACGTGCAAATGTGCTTGCGCATGAGGCCGTAGGGTTTCGGTCACGGCATGCTACTATTTCAGCGTCCAAAGAGATTATAATAGCAACCGACCCGTCACGGCCGTCTCTGCCTAGGGAGACTGTCGTCTGACTATTGTAATATGTGGGTGATGAGGATAGGCAAGAATCGTTGCCTAGGTTGTTCCAGCGACGAAACAAAACCCCGGGGGTGTCTTGGTGGTATTGATTCAGGGTCCGCCCAGGCTCACTGATCCTACAGGGATTAGTGCTCATTCAATTAGCAATAAAGTGGCATGATTGGATGCCTTATCGATTAGCATTTTTTTTTATCGGTTTTCGAGAACCCGATTTATTTAACTTTTTTCGCTGAACGTTGAATCGGCAGCTAATGGCCGAATTTTTGGGATGTGCCGTCAAGAGAAAAGAGGAAGCGAGCAGGAACATGAATGTGCAAACTGTTTGGCAAACCGTCGTGTTATCCAACGGCGCGTGGGGACAGTTATTAACCGAAGAGCTGCCTACCCAGGTTAGAACCTTGGCAAACACAATGTCCTGCCCATAACCCGGATCAGTACCTCGGTAGGTAGAGTAGGCAGAACCGAGCTGTTTGTTGTGCTTCGAGACAAATTCCAAGAATGGAACTTACCCGAGTAAGTGCCTATCCTGATGGCCATGGTGGTGCCATGTACGCACAAGACTCATGTATAGGTTGTTTTACCTGGCAGGTAGGCGAGCATCATACTTGGCTGCAGTGATCCTTAAACGAGGGACAAGATGATTCGCAGATATGGAGGTCCATAATTGGTGTCTCCCATCACGACTCAGCAAAGCCGGCTAGAGGCTCTAACAGTACTCTTGCATGAGGCATGTGATGTACGTGGCATCCAGGGTTACACTGGGCCTGCAAGGGTCTAGTCATGATATCCAATGGCAAAGATCTTTTGATATAGGACGGCTTGGTTGAAGCAGGGTGCCGATGCGGTATTATCCATCGTTGCGGCTGCCTTGGCTGGTTGTCACAGGCGGAGCTGTGCGAGAGACCAGAGACACAAGCCCCCCCAAAAGGTTGAATCACCGCTGGACGCTACCCAATCTGACTGATGTCGTGCCTTGCTGCCGCCGCCTATGTCGATGGCTATAAATCGGTATTAGGGGGAAATAAGGGCAAGGTGATGGAAGGGGAAACATGCCTACATGTAATTACTTGCATGTCTACCTGCGGTCAACCTCAGGTACCTACCTACCTGCTCAGGCCACCCAAGCCGCCCCATGCCGAGCCGACAAACGCTGCCCACCTTCGCCTTGATTAATCATACCTTGACAGAGAGGGACGTCCGTCACCGCGAGTGCTACCTCGTTAGACCATGCCGTAGTATGGACGATGATTAGTGCGAGGTAGTAGCAGCCGTAGTACCCATAGTATTTTACTCTAGATGACTTGATGGGAGGGGAACCTGACGGAACTTGCTTGACCTGACCAAGGGCCCCCCAAGGTGGAAAAATTATTCACACAGGCAGTGGAGGTTAAAAAAAAAAATTAATCCAACGTCGGGACCCTATTAAATTTTGCCCTCACCACCACCCTTCCTTCCCACTCTCTCCCACTCACTCTCCCACCCGTCCTTGCACAGCCCGATATTCGTGTGAATTGCTGCTGTAAAGCCCTTTTCCCCATCCTTCGGCCGCCTCGTACCCCTCACACGCTGCGCTCCGCCCATTCGACCAGGTGCAGCTGCCCTGGGGTCTTTGTGAGTCGTCACTTTTGCTCGTCCGCCGTTGCCGACTCGCAACGCCTGTTCTGCGCGCCTTTCCTTTACAGACTCCCTTGATTCACTTGTCCCTGTGCCTCCACGGGGCCCTAGCGACATATATTCGAGTACTTCCTTCAATTTAGAGGCCTTCAATTCCTCTTTATCCTTTGAATATCGCGCATTCAAAGGCACTTGCCGCACTTGCCGGAAACCACTTCCGAGGGGTGGGAAAAAAACCCATTCTCCTCAGAAACCTCCAAACCTGCGACCGGACACGTTTCCTCCTAGTCTCGACGTCGGCCGATTCCTCTGCTCTACACCTAGTGGTACTCAAAAACACGGTTTCTGTCTCTAATATCCTCCAGGACACAAGCCCCCGCGCCGAAACCGGTACCTTCGAGGTTGAACACGAAGCCTGCCGCCGCCGGGAGCTGGACTGGCAGAGGCTGTCCGCAATAACGCCTTACCCCGTCGTGTCAGGGCCAATTTCACAGAACTTTTATTTTTGGCATGACAACCACATCAACGCAGGCTCCATCCTCAAATTCAGTCGAGATGGCGGCTTCGTCGAGCTTTTCCTACGCACAGGCTGCCAAGGGGCGTGCAGCCTCTCCATCGAGTAACCCAACCGACACCCCTCAACAAGCCCAGGACTCGCCTTCCGCACCACCCGTCGCCAATTCCACCACCGCTGAGGCTCCTGTTGTCGATTCATCCGACAAGAGCCTCCCAGCTCCTGCTGAAAAGCAAGAGCTAGACGGCCGCTCTGATTCGCAGGCCGATACCCGATCCGAGTCTGTCCAGGAGAGACGCTCGGAATCGAGGCGTGAGGATGACTCGGAACGTTTAAATCGGCCATGGCGCCGTAACGACAAGGGAACTCGCTCATCGAGTGCCACGACACGATCGGTTGATGAACACGAATCTCGGAAACCTCGCAGAGGCAAGAAGGGCAAGGCCTCCGAGAAACAAGCTGCCGAACAAGCTGCTGAAAAGGAGGCTGAGCCCGAACCAGAACCGCCAAAGGTGGAGCTGTCTGAAGCACCCATCCCGACAGTGAATCCATGGCTTCAGCGCAAGGAAGCACAATTAGCCAAGTCGAGAGTACCGTCACTTGACGCTCAGGCAGATGGCTCCAATGGCGCACCGAAAAACAGCGACGATACGTCTAAAGACGTCAGCGCCCATGGGGAAACATCCGAGTCCAGCCCAGCTCGAGAAGTGTCACTTATCAACGGCGCAAAACCCACTCGTAGGGCAGGCGAAGCTCCACGTCCTGAGCGCAATGGAAGTCGTGGGTCTCGAACTACCGAGAAGGATGGCAAGCCTGCCGTGCCACCCCCAGTCGAGGATGCCGCTTTGTGGCCAACTCCAGAGAATGCAACGGTGGAGGACAAGAAGAAGGGACAGGACAAAGCCGATCGTCCGGAGTTGATTCAAGATGACAGCGCTGGGGCCAAACCGAAGCAGAAGAAGGAATGGCTCACATATGACTATGTTCCGTCCGTCAGCTTTGAGACGCAGCTCCCCAATCTTCGCGGCTCCAAGCCTCGAGGCGGCGCCAAAGGAGCAAGTGCCCCTCGGGCTAGTGTTGCCAACCAGGCTGGCGACAAACTTCCGTCCCCTACTACTACCGGTAAGATGACCGAGGCGAGAGAGAGACCTCGTGATGGAACCAATGGAACGAACGGAGTTGCACAGTCCTCACAGCAAGGCAAGCGGCCATCTGTCGATGGTCCTGGCGTACGCGAGCCCAGGAAAGCTGGAGCCTCCTCTGCCACAGATAGAGCCAAGGAGCCGCTGCAGGGACAGTCAGCTGTAAGTTACATTCCCCACGAAGCTTTTGCGGCTCGTGAACCCCAAAAGAGCACGTTTACGAGCAAACGGTGCCAAAGAATGACGCCCGGACGATACTGAGACTTTTCACACAGGAGCAGAGCAACCCACCTCGGGAACGACACGAGGGCCGACACGAAGGCCGCGGCGAAGGTCGTGGTGACAACCGTGGTGAAGGACGCGGTGAAAGAGGCCGAGGAGGCTACCGCGGCCGTGGCAACCACCACTTCGTCAACTCACATACCCAGCACCAGGGTCTGAATGCTGGACCTGGGTACAGTCAAAATGGAGGCGCCGCTCAGCGAGCCCAGGGTCCTTACAGTCCTCCATCGCGGCAAGGCAGCAATGGACAACAATACGTGCCTTCGTCGCAGCGAGGCGGACGAGGAGGCCGCCACGGTGGCAATGGAAACTACCATCGCATGTCTGTGCCCAATGGGGCGCCACGACCAGCCCCTGTACAGACGCAGTATGGAACGTATGACTACTCGATGCCTCCCATGTCAGCAATGTCCTACCAACCTGCTCCGCCGGTCGACAACGTCCTTTTGCCATATCTGAGGAGCCAGGTCGAGTACTACTTTTCGATCGAGAACCTGTGCAAGGATTTGTATCTCCGTAGGAGGATGGATTCTCAAGGATTCGTACCGCTACACTTTGTTGCGGCCTTCAAGCGCATGCGTCAGCTCACCGGAGACTTGAGCTTGATTCGACTGGTGTGCGAGGACTCGGCGGTGGTCGAGCTTGTTGTAGGCGATGACGATGTTGAGCGTTTGCGACCACGGGAGAACTTTGATAGGTGGGTGTTGCCTATGGCGGGCCGTGATGAGCTGGCTCGCAACGCCGGTCCTCGTCATTTCACGCACAGGAATAGGACCTATCACTTTAGCCCCCCCTACAACGGCGTGCCTATGCACTACGGGCTGGCCTCACCTCCTGCATTTGCCATGGGTGGAGACTACCCGTATCCTCAATTCATGGAAGAGCCTCAGAACGCTCACAGCGGCCACGATGCGAATGCGGCGGTCACCAACGGGCACAGCCAGCTATCGGCAGATGTTCCCGACTTTTCGCCTTCGGGTCCTGCCAAGTATGGCCAGCAAGACAGCGTGCTATCCCATCTCGACAATGGCGCAGGCCACGCCCCAGCAGATGCCAACGGCATCAACGGGTACTCCAATGGGGCAGTTCCCAACGGTATGAGCAATGGGGTGCACCACAACGAGGGTCTCGAGCAGGGTACGCTCCAATCCTAGGCATCCGTACTCTTGCTTGATTTCTTTGTTTTTGTTGTGTGAGACGCCAGCCAGCCTACTCTAGGCTAGAGGTGAAAAAATATACCCCGAGCCTTGGACTTCTTAGTGGAAGAAAACAAGATGGGTGAGCATACAGTCCGTGGTCTCAATCAGAGATATCACAATACAAGGTCGAGGACCGTGAGCCGCATGGGGCTTCAATCGAATTTGTCGATGGGTCGACCTGAATGCTTTTAAGCATGGGATGCCTACAGCGTCTGTATACAACAGCTCACGAGGAACAGGCCAACTTCCCTGACCACAACACGCTTGAAGCATCCACGACACTTCAAGTGCTACCACTGATGTCTTTCACTATCCTTTTTCTTTTCCGTTTTGGGGTACATTAGCCCCATTTTGCAGCAATGACAACAAGGGGGTGTATTGCGTGGCAAATCACTGTCGGCTTTGGGAACATTCGTCGTTGGCAAGACGTGGAAGCTTGAAATCTCTGAAGGACATGAGGTCAGATCTTGACTCGAACTACGAAACACGGAACATGGACGGAGATGGGCTACTGTTCCGAATCGTGCCATTCGGTTTCGCCACAAGGACATTTGGCGGGCGTATTTACTACTAAAGTATACCAGCTATCAGCAACCACGGGTATCCGTGACTTGCCCGATGCTTGACTTATTGGATGAGAGCACACACGGCGAGCTGCGCATATTCATGGTGGCGGTTGGAAATTGGCACTTGTGATGGTCGATGGCGTCAGGTTGCTTCCATATGCGAGCAAATGGTTTTTATGATCTGCCATAGCTGAGATTCTTTGATTTGAAGGCGATCATTGGACCAGATAAGTTGGCTGCGGTGAGGATTTTCTGTCGCTTTGGGATGGTTTCCACTGGAGTTATCGGGGGCAGGAGATGGTATTTGAGAGGAGGGAAGAAAACAAAAGCCCATGATCCTGTTTGCACAGGGGAACAGCAGATTGCATGCACACATACAAACACACAACTCAAACACACACGCACACGCACCACTGGAGCCCGGCATGGTCATCTTTTCATTCGGAATGCATTTAGGGATCTCATCGGGATAGGGGGTTTTTCTCGCGCGGCTCATGCTAGACGGCCTTTTTCACCATGTACAATATGTCAAGTCCAAAATAAATAGAAGTCGATCAGAAAAGCTTTGGAGATGATGTAGTCTACACGAACGCTATGGTGTGATGCAATGCAACAACCGATGTCCTACTTTGCTGCTTTAGACCCATCAAGCATACGGGCATCCTATGACACGTTATCGAGGTGTTGTTCGTACCAGTAGTTTTGACGTTGGACTCTCAATTGGGATGAAACTCACTGTTAAACAGACCAGAAGGAAGTCAAAGGCAAGGACTAATGTTCGATCAAGACAGGTATGCACTCGGGTAAAAACGTTTAGTAGATGATTTGATGCATGCAGAAAGCCTCCAATATAGATCCACCAAAACATGTTCATCTACAGGTACAGGGTAGCTCAGACGCTTGACGACCGCCAACAGCAAACCGGCAGTCATATGGAAGGCTTCTCTATCAGATCAAATAAAAGACCAACGCCTCTATTGTCTATTTATCTATATGAACCAGCCAAGCTAGGCGCCGGTGCCGTATATCATAACCCATCCGCCGAGGTCGACGGGGTGGTCCCGGCTTCACGAAGGGCCACGTGATAGTTCCAGGCATCAGACTCGGGGCGTGTAATTCGCTCTGGAGAGGGCCCCTGTTCCGGTTCCCCTGTCCAAATTTGCCCAGAACGCCACTGCTTCCTGGGACCAAGGAGCGGGCGTAAAGTTGGAACACAGAGACACACAACGGCACAAGTCGCTTCCCCGACCGACCAGAACAGTGTGGTTGCCATCTCCCAGCTTTGGTCGGTTCCCATAAGAGCTGCGTGGAGCGTAGTTAGCCGAATGGCGGAGATTGCACATGTACTGAAACAGTCAGCTTCAAGTCCATGATTGATCGGGCAGGGCAGTGGCTGGACTGACAAGAACCCCAGAGAGAAAACACCACCCAGCACAAATTTCTGCATCCTATTTTGTGATAGATTCCTTATCATGGGGAAAGGCATGATGAAGAGGACAATGTCGGTAGCGATGTGCATGATAGCATTAGCTAGCCAGAAATGAAACCGGACTTTGCAGGATTGTCCGTTTTCGATAACCATAGGGTCCCACTGGCGGCTGAGTGGATGGCATATTGCAAATTGTGTGATGAAGCCCGCCAAGAGCCAGACAGCGAGGAAACCTAAAAAGATGTCGCACAGCCGCTGAAACGTGGGAAGCGGAAAGGCTCGGCGATACTGGAGGAGAAAGGCTGTTTTGATAGCGATGGTTGTGGCCAGGTAGCCTAGAGACGAGATCCATATCAACTGCAAGAACAGGGTCAGCCAACAAGGCTCCACGAAGCGCGCAATGGACCCATCGCATCGCTACGTGTAATGGCTTACCACCAGAAAGAAAGTCTTTTCGGAATCTGTCAGGATGGACATATGGCTACCAAGTCCATGATGAGAAGCGACAGTAGCCATGACACCGGAACAAATCAGGAGAATCTATAGGGGTCTTGCCGTCAGCGAACGAAGCCACAGAAGCTGGACGGGGAATACCTACAAGAGTTGCGACTACGGCCCAGTCGTCCTTGCGGAAGCTCCGGAGGATGCGTAGACGAACATAGAAGCGCAGGGAGGCGAAGACGACGGATAGGACGAGGCAGGCGGCGACGAAGCCTTGGATAGACCGGACTTTGCTTCTGCTGGTGTCCTCGGCCTCCTTGTCGCGAGCGACGATGGCACACATGCCGTTCGGTTCGTTGCGTCACATTCTTCACTACAGCGCCATGCCGAATAGAGGCGGCTCGGCTGGTCTCAACCACAACTCAGGCGCTGCAAAGTTTCTGTGTCGTGGATTGGCGGTGTCGGGAGCAATATATGTAAAGCAAGACCAATTTGTCGGGGCAAGCAGCTTGGCAGAGGGCCTGGCGCCATGGTCGCGTTTGAACCAGCCGGTTGGCCACCAAACATCGGAGCAGATTTTGGAGAGGGGGGGAGGGGAATAGACTCCGAGTCGAGCAGCCAACGTGTCGCCCGGGGGAAGGGAAGTTGCACGCAGTGGCTGTATGGTGCTGAGGCTAGGTGAGCATTAGCGATGCGCTGGTTCATCAGCGGCATCCGTGGCTGCGTGGTGATGAGGAGGCGAGGTAGGTAGTGTTGGATTTTAAGTTTGGCTAGGCGACTAGATCGGCCGTGGTGGAACCGTAGGTACAGAGTCGGTCCTCGGATTTTATCCTAATCGGGCCATGCCTAACCCGGTAGCCACGCGCGAGTGGGTCAATCCTCAACAACAGCCCTCCGGGGTTATGGTTGTAGATCCACTGAGTACCTGCCTATGATCTGCAACTTGGCCACTGTGTTTTCTCGATAAGATAAGGTCGTCGCTGGCCTTTTTCTGTCATGCAGTTCGTAGATTTACTGATGATAGAGCTTGTTCTATAGGGAATTCGGAAGTGCTAGTACCTGAGCTGGAACCGAGTGGGTCTTTAATATAAACCTCGGAGGATTGTAGCACGTTCCTGGCCTTTCAGCCCCTCCCCCACAACCACACTCTAGCTCGTGGATCTTCCCCAGCAATGGTTGTGAGTCGACTCAGAGGACGCTCAACGCCAGCGTTATGTTCGTAGCCAAGCGTAGGGACTCACTCAATTCCATACGTGAGCATCGCTCGACTAGTCCAGAGGAGCCACAGGCGCCGACGAACCGTTTGCCTATCTTATCTCGGATTCTCGACCAAACGTACCAAACCGGTTTCAAGCCTCATCCAGCAGCGGATAGATCGAGCTGGTCTGAGGGTTCGGAACCCTGATTGGCGTCTTTTCTCCGGATAAATCCTCCGTCACGGCTATGCTGCCAGGCGGCTCAGGGTCCGCGCCAAGTAGCTGGGTAGGGACAACGGAGGCGGAGACTCCACGTTGGCAGCGGCAGCGGCATCACGTTACTCGCATGCTCCTTACCCAGCAATTCCCCACGGGGCTCGTGAATGCCCATACCATCTTATGCGGCTTTGCCATCCTGTCGGACAGACTCTCTACGTTGAGCGATTTTACTGGGGGAAAATCTAAGCTGGCAGGTCCTAATGGCGGGAAAATTGAGCTGGCAGTCCCTGGCATGTCATTGGGAAACTCGGCCTCGGCGGCCGAAGACGGGCACGGCCTGTTGTGTATAAGAAGCATGAAGTTTCATTGTACTGCACATCCTTTCCGCAAGATAGTGATCCGCAGACAGTTGCTAGCCAGGCACACACACCCGAAGTATCTTCCGCTAAAATGAAATCGGCCGTTCTTATTGCTGCCCTTGCGGGCATCGTGTCTGCCCAGGCACCACCGTGGGGACAGTGCGGTGGTCAGGGATGGGACGGGCCCACCACCTGCACTTCCGGTGCGTGCTCCCGCATCGGAGCATGTTTGGCGCTGACATTTGACAGGCTGGACTTGTGTGGCGTCGAACCAGTGGTATTCCCAGTGTATCCAGGGCACCGGCGGCGGCGGCACCACCACCACCACCACCACCACCACCACAAGACTACCAACTACTCCCACCAACCCACCTACCGGCAACTGTGGCTCTGCTAGCGTCAACCAGCTGGTCGGTTTCGGAGCCGGCACGACCGGTGGAGGCAGCGGGACCGGCGTCACCGTCACGTCCTGCAGCGCTCTCCGCTCGGCTCTTGCCAACGGCGGTGTGATCCGCATCTCCGGCACCCTAACTGGCTGTGGCCGCATGGATGTTCAGCCCAACACCAGTCTTCTTGGTGTCGGGTCCAGCTCTGGTATGGTCCCCCCCCTCCATGCTTTGTTTCCATTGCGCTGATAAGCCGCTTTAGGTCTCCGCGATGGTGGTTTCCGTCTCCGCCGCATCAGCAACGTCATCATCCGCAACCTCAACTTCAGGAACCCGGCTGTGGGAGACGACATCATTTCTCTTGACCAGGCTACTCGCGTTTGGATCGACCATTGCGATATCGGTAGCCAAGGGATCACTGGTGACAAGGACTACTACGATGGTACGTGTGACTGCATTCCCTCTTCTGGTGGCAGTAACTAACATCCGCCAGGTCTGCTCGACATTACCCACGCTTCCGACTATGTAACCGTCTCGTGGACCAAGTTCCACGACCACGTAAGTATCTCAGGCGAAGCAATTCACCATCTATACTCGGAGGGCTGTGTTGACCGAGACTGCTATTCTAGTGGAAGGGATCCTTGATCGGCCACTCTGACAGCAACTCCGGCGAGGATACCGGCCACCTTCGCGTGACCTACCACCACAACCTCTTCTCCAACATCAACTCCCGTCTCCCGTCTCTCCGCTTTGGAACCGGCCACTTCTACAGCTCTTGCTACGAGAACAACCCAACCTCCGGAATCAACTCCCGCATGGGCGCCAACGTTCTGGTGGAGCACAGCTCGTTCATCAACACCAGGCTCGCCATCGTGACCGACCTCGACAGCTCCAGCGACGGCTATGCCACACAGAGGAACAACCTGTTCTCCAGCTCCGACACGAGAATCACCAGGACGAGCAGCTTCACTCCTCCCTACAGCTACACGTAAGATGCATCTTTTTCTTTCCTTGTTGCCGATGCTGGTAGTAGGTGGCTAATTCGGACAATAGGGCTGATCCTGCTTCTTGCATCTGCTCCCATGTCAGGTCGCTTGCTGGCACAGGTGTCATCACCGTATAAAGGAAGGCGGACCGAGTGGCGGCCGCCTAGGTCCATCTAGTTTATCAATGTGGCACAATTGGGCGACCAGGAACCAGGCTTGAAAGCCCCCTTTCATCATGTCTTGGTACTCACGGCCATTGTGGGCGAGGATGGGATTAGATGGGTCCGTCGCCATGGCGGATTGGCAGTATAGCCAGCATAAGAAATAGGCATAATAACAATGTTGTGTTGCCGTACGAATCTCGTTTTGAAGGCTAGCATTCTCATCCGGGCCATTTGAGGGTTTGTTTGACCAGACTCCCGCTTGTCATACACCAACGTGCAAAAAGGGTAAGGGTAAAAGTCGATAAGCTGTGGTTGAGTCAACATGTCCCGTCTCCAAGATGAGTGACACCAAGCCTGACCAGTTTTTTTCTTTTTTTTTTTTTTTATCGCATCGAGTTCTTGATTGGTGCTGCGCCTGCTTCTTCGTTTCAGTCTCTGATGGATATAGCCACTGCAGTAAGCTCATGGATTGACCGGATTCAATGGGTCCTAGAAAATGCAGGATCGCGACCAAGTACCGATAAGAAGGTGAGGCTTTTGACGACCCCTGGAACGGACCCCATGGACGGGAGTAGCCCGGTAGGTGACGTCACCACTGGGGCGGGCAGGGGCGGTGCCTATCGACGGACTTGACGGGGTTGGAGGGGTTGAGTTGTGGCTTGTGCCACTAGATGGGGCGCGCACCAGGCACGCGCGAAGCAAGCGCCGCCGTGGCCGGGCGGCCTTGAGCCTTGGTCAGGCGGGTTTGCCTTGCATGGCTGTAGGTCAAGCCACTGCCGGCAACTTGGGGCGGTTCTGGTTTGCTAGTTTGCACTTTCGGGGCGAGCCATATCCAACGGCGCTTCACGGGATTTCGTGGTGGCTTGGGCGTTGATGCTTCGGTGGAGTTGCTGGGCATCAGGCAGAGCCTTTTCGTGCCCAACTCCCGGGAGCCCGGCGACGGGAGAGCATCGTCATGCTGTTTGGCCTGTGCCTCGAACCAGGACACGTACTGTGTCTTGGGACGACTGCAGAGCAGGGACGCTGCAGAGCCGGGAACATCGGCATGTGCTCTCTGCACGGCATGGCCCGCATGCACAGATGACCAGCAGTCGCACACACGGCAAAGGCCACAAAGTGGAAATAAGAGCTCCCGTCGACTGTGCGGCTTGCCAAAGAGGCGCAGTGGGCCTGCATGATTGCATCCCCTCCCTACTGTGTGCCCAAGGTAGGTGCTCAAGCACCCCCCTCACTGACTGGCTGACACACATGGGAGAGCGAGCATGGGAGGGAAAATCCTGGCTGTGCCCACGCCATTACGTCTTGCCCCGCCACGCCTTGTCTGACTGAACATGGAACCGGCCTCTTGATTTCTCATTACCACTGCCCTTTTCTTGAGGCCCATCCGCGTTGTCCGGGGACAACCGAGACAAACATTTCTTTCCGTTTACATTATCGTACGGTACTTTGTTCTGCCACAACATCACGTCACCGAGAGTTGTATATCAAGGTACGCTTGTGTTGTCTTGGAAGGTCGGCCCTTGGGTCCTTGTTCTTGGATGGAAGGCGCCTCGTCACTTCTGTCCTCCTCCATCCTTCTTTCCTTCCCTTCTTCCACCAACGTCACCTGCTGCCTCCCAGACCGAAGTGTCCGCTGTGTGAAGCCTTTTCTTTCTCTACCTCACTTGCAACATTTTCACTACTCCATCTACTTGCTTGCACTGTATTCCTTCACTCACTACCCACCTGTTCCATCTCACCAGCCCACTTCAGGTACAGCCTACTTACCCCACTCCTCAATTCCACACTGCCAGCAAGCCCCCTCTGCTGCTTCTACCAATCCTACATTTTACGATTTCCTCAACTCCACAGCCGAGACTAACTGTTTCGTCCTTCTTAGCTACTCGAAACATAACTTGCAATACGCAAAGACCCCAACTTGATCCCCGTCTTTTGTAGATGGCCAGCTACGACCCGTACGAGCGGGAGTACTCCCGTCGCTATGTGCGGGAGGAGCGGCGCGAGGAGAGAGACCCCCGCTATCTCGACACCCGCGATTATACCAGAGGATACCCTTCTCGTGATCTAGTCCCCCGGGCTCGCGAGGATAGTGACCTGTCTATCGAGGAGGTTCGCCGAGACTTCCCTCCTCCTAGCGGTCGTGACATTCGCCGCGCCCGATCAGCCGAGCCCGACTACTACGAGGATGAGTATGACCCCCGCCGCCGCTATGAACGTCGCGACTACGATCCCCGCGCCAGGCGTGGTCCCGGCAGTGTTTACATTGAGGAGGAGGAAGAGCGCCGGCCCAAGTCCAAGGGCATGTCGAAGCAGGAAAAGATTATCGCTGCTGTGGCCGGTGCCGCCCTCCTCGTCGGCGGCAAGGAGCTGTACGATCGCCACGAAGCCAAGGGTAGCGGCAGCGACGTCAACCGTAACGCCCTGTCCTCGGCCGCTCTCGCTGGCGTAGGCGCCTTGGCCGGCTACCAGGGTGCTGAGTTCTACAGCAAGCAGCAGGCCAAGAAGGACCAGAAGGCGACCTACATTCTTCACCGCGGCCGTGACGGACACATCACCGAGTACTATTCCGACGAAGAAGGTGACCCCAAGGAGAAGAAGAGCAACAAGAACTTCCTCGAGAGCGCCCTTGCCGCAACTGGGCTTGGAGCTGCTGTCAAGACCTTGACGGGCCGCGGTGACGACGATAAACGGTCCGATGTCCGCAGCCGTGCCGGCAGCCTCGATTCTCGTGCCAGCTCACCTTCCCGAACACGCAATGCCAACAAGATGCAAAAGGCCGCCATGGCTTCCTTGCTAGCAGGTGCTACCGAGGCATTCCGAGTGTCCAAGGAACCTGGCGGCTGGAAGGGCGAGAAGACGAGACGAATCCTGACTGCCGCGGCCGGTGCCGCCACTGTCGACGCCGCTCAAAAAGACAGCCACGGCAAGCTCGGGCTAGCTGAGTCGGTCATCGGTGGTTTGATTGGAAACCGTCTCATCAACGGTTCTAAGAACGAGATAGAAGAGGACAGACGAACCGGTCGTAGCCGCTCACGCTCTCGAGCTCGATCTTCGGCCGGCGGTGGCGGCGGCAGCGGCGGCGCAAGCGGTCTCGCTGCTCTGGCAACAGCTGGCCTAGGTGCCCTTGGCGCTAAGAACCTGTTGGATCGATCCAGGTCCCGGGGACGCCGGAGCGACGACTCGAGGAGTCCCTCGCCAGACCGTCGCCGGCAAAGGAGCCGTAGTCGTAGCGTTGTTGACAAGGCGCGCAACAGCCTGGCTAAGTTGGGCATTGGTGCGGGCGCGGGCGCCGGTGCTGCCGCTGCCGACGATTACCACCGCCGCGACCAGGACGACTTTGATGGCGGCTCCCGTCGCTCGCGCCGCTACTCGGATGACATGTACGAGGATGGTTATCGCCAGGGCCGAGACTACGACGACCGCTCGTACAGGAGCGGTGGCCGCGATGACCGTGATCGCCCCCGTCGACGTGGCGGCAGATCGGATTACGATTCGGAAACAGACCTGGGAGACTCGTCGGAGGACGAGAAGAGGGTCAAGAAGATGAAAGGTAAGCTTGTTTTGACAACGGGCCTCGCGGCCGTTGCCACCATCCACGCAGCACATGAAGTTTATCAAAGTATGGAGTCGCGAAGTGCGCGGCAGAAGGCTGTGTCAGAAGGACGGCTGAGTCCAGCCGAGGCCAAGAAGCTCAAGACGAAAGCCATGATGCAGGATGCAGCATCTGTCGGCATCGCAGCTCTAGGCATCAAGGGAGCTGTTGAGGAGCTGAAAGGTGCCAAGAAGATGAGATCCGAATGTAGAGAGTTTCAGCAGGAGAAAGCGCGACGCCACGAAAAGCGCATGCAACGACGAAATCGAAGCGAGACGGGACCCTTGCGGCGTCCCGACACCTGGTCCGAGGCATCGCGTCCCCGTTTAGACGGGTACGATGCAGACGACGACTATGGACCGCGGTACATTGACAACAATCCGTATAACTCTGCGCGGCTAGGGCCACCCCCGTCCAGTAGGGGGTCAGTCTCTCCCCATCACTGAGATGGCAACTTGCACGCATCTGAGCACCAACAACAACTGGATTTACGAATTGCTCGATGCCAAGGTCTCCTCGTACAATGCAGACCTTCTTGACCGGCCCACAAAGCTCTCAATATTTGGCACATGCTTGAGTACTCTTTCTCGTTTGAGAAAGTCTTGATGATTATGACGACTACGATAACGACGCTCAAAATCTTTTCTATGCGCACGAAAGAGGAGGGATAGAGAGAAACGGTTTGATGTTGCTGCACGCCATGCATGTGTTGGTTCCTAGTCGCTGCCAAGCGGAGCAAACATACACATGGCTATATCTGGCGCCGTCGTCTCTTGGACCGCACGACTCCGCACTTGCCCTTTTTATCCTCTTTTTCTTTTTTGTCCTCCGCTCTTTTCTTCCCTCCATGTCTAAGACAAATGTATTACAGACGGGTGACTAATAAATGGATTTGATCAGAGCACCGCCGCTACTAAGAAGTGGGAAGAAATCGTGCCGGTGGTGTCTTGCCAACCGTCGAACGGGAGACACGGCACCAACCTCGGCCAACACCAAACCCCACCGCTTTCCCGAAAACGAAGTGATTGACATGATCGATCGATCGTGCCCGCTCACCCCTGACGCCATGTGGAGCCTAGCACGATAGGCTGGCAGCGACGTGGGAATCTCGGATACGATATCGATGGCTGGTATGGGCGACCTCGACGGCTCATGAGAACAGAGGGGGATCGACACTGCATGGCGTGCGAATTCAATCATGCAGAGACATTTGTAGAACCCCCTTACGTGACGCCACGTGGGTGTTGACATGCAAACACTACTGCCTGTCAATGCTGGAGTGAGACATTGGAGGGCTTTAACCGGGTTGGAACAGATGGAATTGGTGATGGTTGATTTTGTCGGGTTTGAATATTTGGCTGGAATGGCGGACAATGACCATTTGCGCTTATATAGATGATGACCATGCCCTTTTCTTTATTTCCTTGCTACCTGCTTGCCATGTTCTCTTTCTTATCGGTATGGAACTTTGCGGTCAGACGAAGGTCGAGCGCTGATGGCCTGATTCTTGCTTACACTGGGGCTGGACGGCTTTCTTCCTGCAGTTGGATTCATAACACACCAGTAACGACTTGGTAACGAGAACCATGAAATGAAATCACATGCCACAACGTGGACTTTGCACAAATAGTCGTGTCCAGAGTGAGCAACGGGAGACAGGACTGCTAGGCCAAGATATATGTATATTTTCACCATCATCGTGCCTTTCGTTACTATTGGCCCATCTGTGCCGCATCCTCGGGACTCCCATGCCATTTCTTGGTTGGCCATGCCCTACCAACTCTTCCAGCTAAAGGATGCACAGCGCCGCTCAAGGAGTAGGGGGCCCGCCACGGACGGCAAAGGACGGCACAGGCCAACACTAGCTCCTGGCTGACGTGGCGGATCCAATCCAGGGAATGCTGTCTGTCTTGGAATCCCAAGGCTGGCTCAAACAAACGAAGAGGCCCAGATACACTGACGCACGTGTGTACAGACCTAACAGACACGCCCCAACCCCCTTCTTCCCAGAATGAAACGCTGCATACAGC
>KL660861.1:0-12127 GCA_000732775.1 Stachybotrys chlorohalonatus IBT 40285
GTTTCTACTCGCTCTGAGCCCATCGTAGTTGAGGACAGCTTCGAGAAGGACTTGGGCACCAATCGCACTACAGCTTGTTCAGCACATGGGTCCCTCTATCGCCTAAAGGGGCATAGGTAGGGGAGATTTACCAATCCTCCGGGCTGCAATATTCTTCAGGGTTGTGGCTCATGCCATCCTTGCACGGGACGAAAATCATGGCCGCGGGGCACCGCCTGCTGGCGTAGACGCTGTCATGGCCGGCGCCGCTGGTCAAAGGCAGCCAGCCGTCCTCGCCGACGACCCGGACGGCAGCGTCCTGCACGGCCGCGATGCAGTCGGCGTGGAAGGTCACGGCGCGGGAGTCCGAGTCGAGGGTCCAGCTATAGTCGACGCCACGGCCATCCTCGGCGGCGATCTTGTCGAACGCGTCGAGGCACTGCTGGCGCATCTGTGGGACGGCAGCGTCTTCCGGGTGGCGGATATCGAGGGTAAACACCACGTCGGACGGCAGGGTGTTGGTGGACGACGTGGGCGGGATCTTGATGACGCCGGTGCTGACGAGGCCGCCGAACTTGTGGCCGACGGCGCTGGCCGAGGCTATCATCTTGGCGGCGGCCAGCAGGGGGTCTCTGCGCGCGGCGTAGGGCGTGGTGCCGGTGTGCGCATCGCGGCCCTCGACGCGGACCGTCAGCCACTGATACGCCTGCGCGCCCTGGACGACGCCGACCTTTCTGCGCGCCGACTCGAGCACGGGGCCCTGCTCGATGTGAAGCTCAAAGTGCGCTCCCAGCGGGTTCGCGTCGCTCGAGCAGGGGACGTCGCCGAGGTAGCCGTGCCGCCGGAGCTCGGAGCGGAGCGTCGTGGCCGGGTCGAAGATGTCGGCGAGCTCCCAGGCCTGCCGGAGCGGGATGGCGCCGGCCCACACGCCCGACGAGAGCATCGACTTGGGGAACCGCGCGCCTTCTTCGCTGCAACGGACGGGGTTAGCCGGTTGGGCTTTGAGGAGCCGAGGCCGAGGCGGGAACACACTTTGTCCAGTTGACGGCGCCGACGTCGTGGTGCGTCTTGTGCCCGTTCTCGTGCAGTGTCCGCAGCACCTCGACGGCCGCGACGACGCCCAGGATGCCATCGTACCTACCGCCGCGGGGCTGGGTGTCGAGGTGGCTGCCCATAGCCGTCATGGGCGCCGGCGACCCGGAGGAGCCCTTACGACGGGCAAACATGTTTCCCATCTGGTCGACGGTCAGGTCACATCCAAGCCGCCGGGTCTCGTCAGCGAACCAGCGCCTGGCGCGGGCGTCGTCGTCGGACAAGGACAGGCGGCACATGCCTGTCTGGGTCGGCTCGCTGGCAGTGCATCAGTAGACGGCTCGCAAGGCTGCATGTATATGGCGATGGGTGAAGATGGTAACTACTGACTCGCCGTAGCGGTGGGCTGCGCCCCATTGGCACGTGTGGTGGATGGTCTCTTGGAGGCGAGCCGGGTTGATGCGTAGGCCTGGAGACCCCGCTCGTGAGGCTGTGGTGAGGGCTCGTGAACGGCACGCCAGTGCGCTGCTTCGTCGCCAAAACGGCCGTAGAGTGAGAGCGGCCATGGCAAACGTGAGTGTTGAAGCAACGGATGAGCTTGATCCAGGAAAGTTATAGTGGTCGCCAGTTGTGATTGTCGTAAAGTCACTCGTTGTTGCCCGATGCAGACGGACGGCGCGGCCTCTGTGTGGTTAATCCATAGTGGGTTCGACACGCTGGACAGGCTGAACTCGTCACCAGCAGAGGCCTTCATTTGACCTATCCCCAACAGAGGAGTTGAGGCCAAGGAATTGATAATGTTGTTTGTTATGGCTTATGACTCGTATTTTCATCCTTTCACTGTTCAGAGGGTACAGCTGGCGTCTCAGGGCAACCTACTCGATCCTGCCAATTGTTTGCTTGTCACCCGCCCTACAGTCTAGCACCTACACCCTCTGTGACAACCACCTCATCAGCAATCCCACCCACCCGCTCCACTTCACAGCCTGGCAATGCCCGTCATCTCAGGGACTCAACAACCTGCTATGGACGGGCTGGTATCAATAGTCCATTGTGTCATCCCCAGTCGCACTGCACATGGCCCCTGCTTTAACAACAACAACAAGCTTTCCAATTGATCTCCCAGGAACAATGCGGGTGGCAAAGCCTTGACCTCCCTCCCGAGCCCGCGGCGCCAACTCGCGATACCCTTGCCAAGGCCTGCCAATGCCCTTGACCAATCCCAAGCCTTGCTCATGCTCCTGCAGGAACTGGCGTGTGCCGCAAATCATGCCTGATGCCGTTAGCAATTTCTGACATGATGACGGAGGGGTTTGGAGCCAACTGCTCGCAGAAACACTGACCCCTTATCTTCCAGGAACGAGAATATAATGGTAGCACGAGATCGCGGTAGCCAGTAGGAAGTTGAACCGCTCCTTTGAAAACACAGCGCTTAACCACACAGCCGTAGAGGCCAAAAAGGAGCACAATGGACAAGTCCAACGTGCATATTGCCGTTATAGGCGCCGGTACACCCGCTCGCCTGACCGACAGCCTCAGCTAAACTTGATCTAACACCACCATTAGGTCCCGCGGGTTTGGCCGCCATCAAGTCGCTGGTGGAAGAAGGCTTCGACGTGACGTGCTTCGACAATCGCGATGCTGCTGGCGGTGTATGGACGTTCAGCGAGGATCCCACCATCACTTCCGTGACTGGCTACACGCGCACGCAGCTGAGCAAGTTCTTGGTAGGCCAGCCAACGTCCACACATATCATGCTTGCCTGACAATTTCAAGCTGTCCTACAGCGACTTTCCTATCCCCGAAGGTATGTTGCGTTGGCTGACGTCGACAGCCTCCTACCATGATTAACACCGGCAAGACTACCCGCGACACGTCAGCGCTGCGCAACTCTCGGCCTACTACCAATCCTACGCGAAAGCTTTCAGCCTGGACAAAAAGATTCGCTACAACTCAACAGTTCTGTCCATTTCGAGGAGTCCGGATGACGTCAAGTGGCTGCTGTATTTCAAAGGCGAGCCGGAGCCCCGAGCCTTTGACAAGGTCGTCTTTGCCCATGGGTCCGAGCATGTGCGCAAGTACCCCTTCATAGAGAATCAGGACGCTTTTGAGGCCATCTTCATTCATGGGCAAGAGTATAAAAGGTATGCACTTCTTGGAGCCCAGGCCCGGCCGATGCTGATGGCGATTAGGCCTGGAGCTTTCAAAGACATGAACGTCATTGTCATGGGCCAAGGTAACTCAGCAGGCGACTGTGTGAATGTGAGTCTCTCAAATAACTCGACCCTTCTTCAGTTTCCTAAGCTCTTTGTAGGAACTTGTCGGCCACGCATCCAACATCTACCTCGCTCACTCTCGAGGCACATTCATCATCCCGCGCATGATCCGCGGCGCTCGCCTCGACGCCAGCGGCAGTTGGATGTTCACGCGCTTTGGCTTTTGGCTCGGCCACATGCTGCCCGATCTCCAAAACTACCTGATGGGCAATTTCTTTGTCGATCTCGTCAAGAAAGCCTGGGGCAAGCTGGACTCGTCATGGGGGTTCGACCCGCACAGATCCTTTGCGCAGGCCGTCTCCGGCATGATGATCAACGACTCGCTGATTCCAGCGTTCCGCGCAGGGACCGTGAAGCCCACGGCGGCGATTAAGAAGATCCTCGGGCCAAGGACGGTTGAGTTGACGGACGGGACCGTTTTGGAGCATGTGGACGCCATCATCGCCTGTACGGGCTACGCCGTGTCGCTTGAGTTGGCTCGGCCAGCGCTGAGCTATAATCAAACGCATCCTCAGCTCGACCCCTTTCCCGACCTGTACTTCAACATCTTCCCCGTCGACCACGCCGACTCCATCGCCTGTCTCGGCTACACCATCGTCCTCGAAAACGCCGCCACCGCCCGCGAAGTCGCCGCCATGGCCGTCGCCCAAGCCTGGGCTGGCAAATCCGCTCTTCCACCACGCGCCACCATGCTCACCCAAGTCCGCCGCCACCAAGCATGGTTGACCAAGCAGTGCACCAAGGGGCCCATAGCGCAGCACAACGCCCTGACGATGCAGTACGAGTGGTTTCGCTTCGTCAACGACACGGCCGGCACGGGCATTTACGAGCATTTCGGATGGGGGTGGACGGGGTGGAGGTTCTACCTGACGAATCCTTCGCTGTACTACAAACTGGTGTACGGCGTGAATACACCGCACATGCTGAGGCTTTTCGAAACAGGGAAGCGCAAGGCGTGGGACGGGGCGTTGGAGGCGGTGCTCAGGACGAACGAGATGAGTGCGGCGGATCTGAAGCAGTCCAAGCTGGAGGCAGAGAAAGCGAAGCAAGAGTGAGCAGGCTAATAAATTCGGCAGGCTGGTGTAAAGTAGTTATCTCGTACAGGCTAGAACGACGTATCGCTTGTCAAAAAAATAAAATAAAATAAAAAAGATTTACCGGAGACGGCATGTAAAATATCTTTCCTAGCAACAATCTCTAGCCCGCGTGTCCCGTGCCGTTTCACGCGGTGCGTTCTATGCTGATGTTGTTGATGTCGACGCACGTCCACCGGCCCAGTCGTTGTTATCCATGTTGGCCCGAAGTGGGCGTACAGGACGTTCACGAGGGTCTACATAGTTGTGGTGTCGAGAAACTGGCTATCCAGGTCCTCGAAGAACTCGATCACGGTATTGGCCTAATCGGCATGCCAGTCCCTCCGCTCGCCCAGCTCATGCACAGCCGTTACACGGCTAGACAGCCTTGCCGAAGAGGTGGCCGCCCTTGGCCAAGGTGCGGTTGGACGTCATCGTGTCCGGCTGGCCCTCGGAGCTGGCTTCGACGAATTATCCGCCAAGCCGGGTATGCGGCCGTTCGTGTCGTTGGCGAGGTCATGCTAGGGGTGAATGGTGTCCTCCGTAGGATGGGCAGCACGCTGAGCGACTCCGACAGGGCGCTGCGTTGATCGTGGCCGTCAACGCTCCAGCCATAGGTCGTCGCCTCGACATTGGAGGATATCGCAAGATCCAGGCCCAATATGCCCTCGAAACCCTCTACAGCTCCGGCGCGGCGGTTGCGAGCGGGCTGTTCTCGGTAACGTTGAGGGCGATGATGGCCGTGGGCAGAGCGACGAGGTGCTTGACCGTGCGCACCGTAGCCACGGCCAGTAGTGCAAGTGTTGACGTTGTTGTATTTCCTTTCTGTTCTTCACGATTCTGGCAATAATATGTCCCTTGCAGCCATATCCGATAACCCTCCCGGGATACGAATACAGCACATACACTAGCGTCTTCGGTGCCCACAGGGGCATATACCATGGACGAGACGAATAGTGACAGCAGCGCAGCATTATTCCACGAACCACCGTCGGCTGGTTGGCAGGGGCGCGCCTCGGGCCAAAGGGGCGATGCGGTTGACGCGCATCTGCTTCTCCTCACCGACCTCGTGCGGGGAGGCTCGTCAGGGGAATGGATTTGGGGTAGGTGGAGGCATGGGGGGGGTGGTGAGGAGAGGCGAATTGGGTTGGCCTGCATGAACACCGGCCGCCCCCCAGGGCTTGGCTCCCGTCCAGCAGCCAAGCGACGGGTGGCACATGGTCGGACGGCTTGGCGAATGGGGGAAATCGCAGGCTAAAACATACACAGAGTGAGTCCAATCGGTAGGCGTAGGATTAGGCGGCATCGACGACGCCCTCTCCACGTCCAATATCCTGCAAGTGCTCGCGAGAGACAGCCCGCGGTGTCCATCACGCCGCTTTGTACTCGGAACCGAGGACAGAAACGACGCCTTGGCTGCAGCCGGTGAGGCGAGCATCAGCAGACCGAACTGACCCGACGGGTATCCAAAGATTATCCAAAGATCTAAGCGAGGCCTTTTCCCCACGGGCTTCGCCTCGCCTCGCCTCGCCTCCACAGCCCATCTCCGGCCTCACCACTCACCGGTCGGCGGGACCCTGGCGAGGGCCAACGATTGACGACAATCCAAGGTGCAAGCAGGACTAATACCCGTCTCGAGCAGGCCTGCAGCGACCCCTGTCGGCCCGCGTCTCCGCATTCTCCGCCCTTGGTCTCCAAAACCGCCCACCACGGCCCAATCCGTCGACCCGGACCTTCACGCACCGTCTTGGGATCTCGGAGGGAGGCGTCCCGGGAGCCCCGAAACGGCTTAGCAGCACCTCGATCCAATGTCCACCGCCGGGGGCTTCTCCAAACGGAAGCCCGGGGTCTCCACGATGTGAATGCGAATAAAAACCAAGCCGGGGAACGCCCACGACGTTGGGAAATGCCCGGTTCGTCTCCTGTTCCTGCAGCTCAGTCTCCCATTGCCGCCTTGATTCAGACTGCCATCATGTTCGCCGACGCGCTGTCTGTCCTGTCCGTCGGCACCGCCTTCGCCGCCGGTGCCCTCGCTGCCCCCTGCACCAAGGGCTTCGTCACCACCAATGGCGAGAAGTTCCAGCTTGATGGCGAGGACTTTTACTTTGCCGGCACCAACGCCTACTACTTCTCCTTCAATGGCGTACGTCATGCTCCCACGCGGCTGTCCACCAAGGATTTATGCTAACCTCGACCTCTTTTGCCGTCTAGGACTACGAGGACACCGTCAATGGCATGAACGCTGCCAAGGAGGCGGGCCTCAACGTCTTCCGTACCTGGGGCTTCAACGACCGCAACGTCACCTACAACCCGGACGGTCTCCCCGCCTACGGCGGCGAGGGTGCCGGCGTGACCCCGGTCGTCTACCAGCGCTGGGACAACGGCGAGTCCACCATCGACGTCACCCCCTTTGACAAGGTCGTCGACGCCGCCCTCGAGACCGGCCAGAAGCTGATTGTCGCCCTCACCAACAACTGGGCCGACTACGGAGGCATGGACGTGTACACTGTCAACCTTGGCGGTCGCTACCACGACGACGTGAGTTTTCCTCCATGCTATCTACTGCCCCGGCGTCTAACTCACACCTACCCCGTCTAGTTCTACCACGTGCCCGAGATCAAGGAGGCTTTCAAGCGCTACGTCGCCGAGATGGTCAACCGCTACAAGAACTCCCCCGCCATCATGGCCTGGGAGCTGGCCAACGAGCCCCGCTGCGGCGCCGACGGCGTGCGCAACCTGCCCCGTAGCCCGGCCGGCTGCAACCCGGAGGTGATCACGGCCTGGATCGAGGAGATGTCGACCTACATCAAGAGCCTCGACTCCAGGCACCTGGTTACCTGGGGCGGCGAGGGCGGCTTCAACATCGAATCCGACGACTGGGCCTACAACGGCGCCGACGGCGGTGACTTCGACGTCGAGATCGCCCTCGAGAACATCGACTTCGGCGTCTTCCACTCCTACCCCGACTGGTGGAGCAAGACTGTCGAATGGACCGACCAGTGGATCCGCGACCACGCCGCCTCGGGCCGCCGCGCTGGCAAGCCCGTCGTCCACGAGGAGTACGGCTGGATGACGCCTGAGGCCCGCCTGAACACCCTGGGCATCGTCGCCAACGAGACCCGCCTCGAGGCCATCGGCCTGTGGCAGACCACCAGCCTCGCCGAGAAGATGCCCGACATGTTCTGGCAGTTTGGCTGGAACGGCTACTCGTACGGCCGCAACCACGACGACGGCTTCACCATCTACCTCGACTTCCCCGAGGCCGAGGAGCTGATCTACGAGCATGCCGCTGCCGTCAACGCTCTGAACGAGAGCGATTAGATTTGGTTGTAGTGTGTGTTGTCTAGAAAAATAATGTAAAGTAATTGTCACCAAGCTCGTTCTTGTCTCCTGTAAAGTTAATTTTGCAACTGTGATGAAAGAGTCGACGTAGTGAAGAATAACACACCTGGTAGACTTCTTTTTCTGTCAAATCTACGTCACAGGACATGATGAGACATTAAAAAGTACTGGTCAACAAATGGTCAAGTGCATGGGATGCAGCATCAAATGTGTTGAAATCGTACAAGTTTATACATTCATCAATATTTACCCCTCAACAAGAGCGTTTCGGGCATCTCCAAAGGTATTATTATATACATGGAATTAAAATCTTTTCCGCCAAAATCCGCCAACACTAGAACAATACCCCATCAACTCGCAAGCTGCCACTTAAGCAAACTTGTAGCCGGCGATGCTCTTCTTCTTGAGAGCACGCTTGGCGGCACGCTTGGCAGCGCGCTTGGCCTTGCGGGCAGCGCAGACGTCGGGCACCGCGGTGGGGGTGGGAACAACGACAGGAGCACTGGTCTCGGCAGGAGTCTCAGGCTCGACGGGGGTGGGGATGATCTCCGTCTCAATGGGAGCGGGAGCGGCGGTGCTGGTGGCAGGGGCAGCGGGCGTGGTGGCAGAGGGAGGAGGGACGCTCTCGACGGGAGACGAGGGAACGGGAGCGGGGGCCGGGGCGGCGCCGTCACTGCCGGTGCAGTCGCCATCCGAGGTCTCGCCCATGAGGTTGGCGGTGTGGTCATCGCAGGCGTTGGGCCAGACGGCAGGGCCAGGGGCGATGTAGCTGGTAGGGACCGGGTAGTAGATGCTCAGCAGGACACCGGGCTCTGAGCCGTCGTAGGCGCCGGGGAACTTGACGGTGGGCGAGGGGGTGCCGGTGCCGGAGCCGGTGACGTTGATCTGGGCGCAGCTGATGTAGAACTGGGCGCCGCCGGGGCTGCCGGCGCCGTGAAGGCCGATGTGCTCGACGCGGAGCAGGTACTGGCCGGCGGGGAGGGCCTCGGGCAGCTTGAAGGTGAAGCTCGTGATGCCCTGGTTGTTCACATAAGTGGCCCACTGGATGCCGGCGTCGGTGATCTCGGACTCGGTCAAGGAGTAGACCTTGAACCAGTCACCGTCACCGGTGTAGTCGGAGGCGTCGCCGGGAGCCTTGCTCATGTACACGGCGAGGGGACCGGGGTGGCCAATGTCATTGGCGACAGTGAAGCCGACCTCGTCGCCGGGGGCAACATCGTGGGTCAGGGTGCGGGCGCGGACGGCGGGGTCGTTGCCGCCGGCGTTGCAAACAATGTTGGGCGAGGTGACGTCCTCGATGGGGGAGTTGTAGTTGTTGCTCTGGCGGACGTACTCGTAGGGGTTGGTGGCGACGCCGTTGACGATGAGGGCGTCGAAGTTGTAGTGGGCGAGGGCCGACGAGGCAAACGCCGAGAGGACAGCGAACGAGGTACGCATCTTGAAGGTGATGTTTGGTTTTGTGTGGATGGAAAAGACTCAGTGAATGTGGTTTTGGGTCGTGGGAGTCAAACCGCCGGGGCTTGCAAAAGGAATGAATGTGTTGCTTGACGCTGTCAAGTGTAGTGAGTGTGTTCAAAGAGTGAAAATGGTGAAGCGCGAGCAACGGCTGCAGCTTCAAAAGAATGAAGAATCTGAAAAGAATGAATGCTTTGGAGAGGTTGACCTAAGGAGAGAAGGAAGAACAGCCATCAGGAAGCGAGGGCCGGTGTGCTCTCTTATACCATCGTGGCCCATCTCCCCCCACCATCGCCAGGCCGTTTCCAGAAATCAATCCCCGAGGCCAGGGAGCCTCCTACCTTCCCTTTCATCTGATGGTACGTGTATTCGCAGATTACATCCTGAAACAGGTGGGCTCGTGGGATTTCCCTGCACCTTGCGCCGACGTGGGTGAAGGCAGGAGGAGCATGGGCCCCGGGGGGCTTGGCGCGCGTTTCATGATCGGACGGAGCCGAGGACTAATTTGCTGAGGACGCTGATGGGGCTCCAGGTTGATGGGATCGAGGCTGAGGCATTCTGTTGGCGTGATTGATGAGTTGCAGCTTTGCATCTTGAGTCAAGGTGGTAATTGTCATGGTGGTTTTGTTTTCTGTTCACCCCGTCAGCCATCACATCAACCTCCTTCTTCAGCAAGATGGAAGGGGGCGCAGATGCTGCGAGGCCAAGCATCGCAAGATCCATCGCCCCGCTCACGTCAAGATCTGCCATGTCGTCCAATTTCACAAACGACATGACCTCCAAGCGCTGCTCCAGGATGCCACGCCGCGGCGGCTACCCACCACGGCCACAGCCCAGCCCTCACCAGCAAGGAGACGAAGCAAAAACCCCCCCTACCTGCTCAGGAGGGCGAACAAAACAGCTGCAGGGAGCCTCACTTATCCAAAACACCTGGGCGCTCGCCGATTGGTGTGCCTGGCAGAGTGACCCGCCTGCGCATCCCTGTCACCGAGGGGCGCGGCCTATCCATGACGGGGTTGTAAGCGAGATTCTTGCTGTTTGTGTTTGCCGACGGGAAAAACAAGTGGAAAGCATTGGCGTGGTTGCTGTTGCATGACTGGGTGGTTTTCAAATAAAGACTGATCGTCGTGTGGCGTATCGCTTTGAAAGGTCGCTTGCGCAATGCTCGTCACCTGGCCCATGGTCTTCACACCGTCACTCCACCAACGTAAAACAACGTGTATCCGCACAAGCAGCAGCGAGAAACGGCTTTCAATTGAGGCTGGAAACAACGATTCGCTAAACCGGGCCAACAAGCCGAACCAAGATCCATCTTCAAACCCCCCAACCCCCCCCCAACCCCTTTTTTTTTTCTTATCCACCGTTTCCACCCTCACCGATCCAGAAACCATCCAAGCTTCACGATACCCGCCCAGCGTTGGCCCCCAACCTGCAGGGTGTTTTTACCCGCTGCGCCGAAGAAACATCTAGGGCGCAGCGTGGCAGACGACCTCGATGTTGTTGCCAATCGGATCAATCACAAAGGCGCCGTAGTAGTTGGCGTGGTAGTGCGGACGCAGGCCGGGCGCGCCGTTGTCCTTGCCGCCGGCCTTGAGCGCAGCCGCGTGGAAGGCGTCGACAGCCGCACGGTCTGCCCCGTCCTTGTCAGTCACTGGTCACGTCATACCAAGTCTTTGAGTAAATTTATGCCTACCCTGTGCTCGAAAGGCAATATGAGCAGCGTAGTTGGGCGCCTCGTCCATGCCCGTAAGCCAAAAGTCGGCCTGGTTGTAGTCGACCACGTCCGTCTGCGTCGGGCCCAAGCCCACTACGGTAGGCCCGAACTGGAGCTTCTGCACGTAGCCCAGCGGCTTGAGGGCCTCGAGGTAGAAGTGGTGCGTCTCCTGGAACTTGTCCTTGGAAGGGTTGATGCCGGTGTGGTCAATCATGGTGATGATGAGTTTTGTGGTTTTGAAGTGAATGGTTCAGTTGTTGAAGCGAATTAGGTGCTCTATGGTTCACCCTTCTCCGATGAACCACATGACGGCATCCCTACTTATGCTGCCCACCGGACTCTTGCCGGTCTTTTGGAGAAGTCCGCGAAGCCGTGGCGTGAAGCGCATCCATGGCAACTGAATTAGCGGCATCATGACTGTCACTCGGCTTCATCGTGAAGTATGTCGGCCGTGACAAAATTAACCAGACAGAGGCTTGCGTTTTTGGCCGGGTGGTGTCACACTTATTTTGACTACCCCGCCATCAGGCACCCGGCTGTCAAAGCGCAGATCTGGGGCTGAGCGGTCAGCATTGCTCATTTGATTTTCTCCCCGGGCTATGTTGCATCGAAAACGCAGGTGAGTCACAAGGCGAAGCTGACCAAAGACATTCATTCTTGTAATGTATGAATGAACTGGGAAGACCTGGGCAGATTTGCTCGCAAGCCATATTGACCGCTACTTACCCTGTACATTGAACCACAGAGCAAGACAATTGGCTTTGATGCAACAGACGAATATGTTCAACGCAGCATGAGTCGGCACCATGTTTGTTAAAGTCTCCGCCACAATTTCTTAAGAGAGGCAATATTCATGGCACCGGCGTTGAAGGGTTCGCCAGATTCCCAAAATACATGTGTACATCGTTGGGCACGCAAACTTGAAATTTATACGACATGCGGTAACAGCACTTCGGCTCGAGTCGAGCCAAGAAGGTCAACACGCCCTCCTTACCCAGATAACAGTGGCAAGAATCACACTGCATCAGAATGTATCGCTTTCGCAGTTCTCGACCAACCTTGTATCCTCCCCATTATCGGACTTTCATACCACAGGCTTCGGCGGTAGCAAGATTCCCCTCTGGTAGTTGATTCGCGTTACGCCTTCCATGCCGGATCCAACTCCTCCCCGCATCCTTATGCCACTTCACCATCAACCATCTGCGTTTTGCACATTCAAGCTCATCATGTCAAGGCCGCCACGAAAAAAAAAAAAA
>KL660861.1:12231-24953 GCA_000732775.1 Stachybotrys chlorohalonatus IBT 40285
TAGGATTCGGTTAATTTATCAATATAAACATGCCTTGTCAGCCCTCAGTCAAGGCTCTCATGGCATCAATCCGCCCACAAGACTCAAGGTATACAAGACCGCCTGGCTTTCAATAACCTCCTGGCTGTGGATGTCTATTGAAGTCTCTCACAAGCGCAAGATTCGGACCGTTCTAGGGGAGCATGGCAGGTTGATAATAACCCATCGTCAAGTGCTAGGGCTAGGATTGTGCAACAGTACGGGCCTGTATTGAAGAATTATCTGAAGCTAAGGAAAGAAAAGGGAGAAGATTCAGCGGCAGCTTTGTCGCAAGATATCTTGAAGGTGCCAGCCCGACCAAAGAGCCGGGACCACTGCTGTGGTTGGGGTCAGGACCGTCGGTCGAAACCATCAATCAGCCCCGTCGGCTCGGCTTGCCTCAGCCCGACTCGGCTAACAACCCAGGTCTGAGAAAGGGGCCTCTGACCCGTAATACTATAGAAGTCTTCAACACAAGAATTATGATCTAGCAACCTGACGCAAACCGGGCTTGCAGTCGATCCAATAGCTAGCTTCATCATTGTTGATTAGCACGCCTTGCAAGCATCATCCCAACTCAAAAAGCTGCCTGGTGGCGTTGATACCTCCTCCGCCGTTTCTAGTAGACACGTCCCATCTTCTTCTTTGCTCGTCCCATTTCCAGCACCTGAAGAGACTAAAGTGACCAACCCTCTCATAATGCCCAGCATCAACCTTTTCGAGGAGCAGACCGTAGTCGCCCCAGCAATAGTCTTTTCCCAAAGGCCCATGCGCCGACGGTAGAAAGCCGAGGAGAGGACGCTCGAACGAAAATACCCATGATCTATCATAAGGGCCAAGCTCAGGGTAGATGTTCACTTGTGTATCCGAGCTGAAGATGAGGTAGGTTCCGTCCCTCGGCTTAACATGCTTGGGGTGACGAGAGCTTTTGTCAGAAGCAAGAAGTTCTGTCCGGACCGGGGTGGTCCAGCCCTCCACTAGTATCTTCCTAAGGAAGAGGTCTTCAACTGCGCTCATTCGAGGGCTCAACTCGACGACCTCGAAGTCGATTGTGGTCTTGCAAGGCTTCTGTAACCAAACACGTGCATCAGAAAAGCAACATCCGTTTTTGGAGCAGACAGGAAGAAAGCTTGAGACTGAACCGTTCCATCCCACCCAAGACCAGCTGGGAAAGTCCATCCCGTTGCGCGAGATAACACCTTTGCTAGAGTTATAGAACTGCCAGAAGAAGCTCGTCAGGAAACGAGCCGTCCGCGATCTCGTGAGTTTCATCTGGGCGCTCCAACGGGACAGGTCACTCTCCTTAATGAAGATGGGAAGCCCCCAGAATGTGTATACCGGTCTCTTGGCCCTTTTGAAGGAGTTTATGATTCCTTGGAAAGCGTTGAGACGGTCTGTAGGATGGCTGAGCTCTCTGAAGCAGTACTGATGGAAGAATTTCATGTACTTGTGGGGGTCTAAACCGGGCGCCTTGGCCTGAAGGGCACCCTTCTCGTATGCAAACATGTCAAACTTGATCTTACGCGAGTCATGCATATCGTCAAGGGGGAGTCGCATAACCTCACTACAGTGCATCCCGTTGCACTCGAAGAAGACTTGGGTTTCGGTGAAGATCAGTCGCCTTGTGGACAGCAAGGATTCTTGGTACGTCCAGCCTCGAGTACTCCATTTGGATGAGCGAATAGTGTGGTCTCCTTTTGGTAGAGTAGAAACAAGGCGGATATTTGGGAAGATGAAATCCCCTTGTGGGACTCTAAGAGTTCCATTGACCCCTGGCAGCCCATGATCTGGGCCACTGCCTGCAGCTGCAATGATGGTCAAGGCCGCTGTCGCATATATCTGATCCATCTGTCTGATTTGGTGGAGCGTCTTGTTGTCATCAGATTCATTGATACAGATTCTGTTGACCCAGAGATAATCCAGGCCTAGTGTCTTAGTCACTGTGATGCTGTCTTCGATAACCTTTTCCCAACAGTGGTGGTCGTGGCTGGTTGAAGGGGATGCTACGTGAGCCATTGGGCTTGAAGGCGTGAACGGATCTTGCTTTCCCCAAACGTAGGACAAAGCTACGTATTGGCACGATTCGGCAGTCCAGGACGCGAAATTGGCGAAGTTGTGGCAATGTCTTTTTTGAGCAACGAGTGCGATGATTCTTTTCGCAGTAGGCTATCCACTCGACAGCCAGGTTTGAATCGAAGGTGTGGGGCATGAGCACGCGGACCTGACAGCTTTGAGAGGCACCGGATGGTTGCAAACTTAGGAAGCCTGTCCTCTTGAGCAATTCGCGCCGAAAGTAATCTTTCTGGGTCTGCAGGACGACGCCGGGGAAGATGCCGGGGAAGATGCCGGGGACGACGCCCGGGACGATGCCCAGGACGTTTACGTCGATTTTATCGAAACCAGGAATCCATGTTCTTTTTACGCCAGTAAATACAAGGCTTGAGCTAAAGGCTCGCAGCTCGTACGACTATGTGGAAACCTCGGGGAGTCTTTGTCATCCTTTGGCGCAACGCGGACGAACATACTGCACATTGAGCAGCTCGATGCCTGGGAGGCTGAGATCTGACCGAGATGGACGATGACTGAAATTTCGTCACGACCGAACCATTTGCGATTGAAAGCTTCGTTAAAATCAATCGCTACACATCAAGCACAGAGCTCGCCATTCGTGGGCCCACTAATCTGTGAGTCGCCGTTGACCTGGTCGGCTTTTCGTTTTCGTGGGTTCTCCGTGGCAGCAGCCATGTTGCTCCATGATGTACAAACGGAGTCTTGATGATGCTTAATCTCAGATTTTCATCGTGGTCGCAGAACAGCTCTGCCAGAATGTAGACTGGATGATGTCAGCGTGGAGACATGATGAGTCTGCCTAATTATACAGTAGAGCCGGGACGAGTTGAAGGGGGCTTGGTCGCCAGCATACCCCGTGAAAGGGCTGTACATATGCACTGCCACTGACATGTTGGCTACGGCTGGCATCCAAGCCTGCAAGCCTGCCTATTGGAATTGACTACCCTATGGCCTCTGATGGTCTTTGTGCATTTCTGAAATATGCGTAGTATAATACTACGAAGATAGGCTTTATCCGTAAGAATCTAGAGATTTGAGAACGAGACCATCAAAGATCGCTCTGATTCCAGGTACAGACAGCTATCAGGATGCCAATAAAAGCTCAACGCACGAAAATAGCTACGAACACTTTGTTTTCACTTCCTAGATAAGTTGCTCAGGAGGGTCTGCTAATGGCGTGGCAGAGCAGCGGATGTTCTCAACCAAGAGGCGGAGGATTAATCACATTGAAAACTGTAATCAGTCCGGGGCCAAAAAGCATAAACAACCAATGACGATTCTGCGCAATTTAGAGCAGTCTACGAGAAGAAAAGCCAATGGGAATTCCGATCACACCAGTGAGGGCCTCAAGCCGTCTTACATAGCTTTAAACGTGAGGGTTGTGTGGCGACAGTTGGGACAGTGTCAACCGTTGACTGTGTCTGGTGTCCATGTCCGAAAACGAAGAGGAGGGCCACCACTTCCTACTCAGATGTTGCATTTGTCAGTGAATCTTGAAAGACGTTTGGGGGTAGGGTGAGCGAGATATAAATAACGGGCTCAATGAACCGCAGTCTGCAGCAGTTTTGGGAGATGGCTGCACGTGTATCTCCGTGTGGGTTGTGCAGACGTTCGACCCCCCAGCGAATCGACAGACGACGACTGATATTGTGTCTCTTGTTTGGTCCATCATAATCATCCTCAACCTTTCCATCGACAGCATCTTCTCTGTGCCTGTCTCATCTTTGACCTTCAGTCCTCAACACTCTCCACAACTTCAAACCGTCCGTCCATATCCACGGGCTACTAGTTTGTTATATTGGGCCTATTGGCATCTGGTTGAATTCTTGCCCTCCCCGTCTTCTCTTAGTCTTGTGTGCTGAGCATCTGATAGTGACCGGTGGCCCGACTTTTGGCCGGGCGCACGTGATATCCCTCGCAGCTGCCGCTGCATATGACACACTGCTCGAGTATACTTTATATACTTTACTTGTGGAAAGTAATTAAGCCGAACTGGCGTAATTGGTAGCACAGTTGGGTGTCACCTAGGAGATAGATCTGCTAGGCCCTTCGGGGGGCGACGGTCTTGGTTCGAGTCCAAGGTTTGGAATTCATTTTTGCCATGGGATACTTTATCCTCCTCAAATCAGTTAGGCAGTTTGCAAATACACGTATTGTCCCTCTTCCCTTTTCACTTCCACCTAACCTCTTCTTTTTTATTGTTAGGCTTTCACACCAACATCGTGTCCAAACCCATGCTTCGCGCTTACTCTATGCCATTTCTCCTTTCTGCATATTTTCTTGTTGAAGCTTACAGAAAGGTGTTGCCTTTGAGCATTTAATATCGTGCTCAGCATATCTACATCTACCACTGACGATGATGCAACCTAGTTGTTGTCAGATAGAGGTATCACGACGTCTTCTTCTGGTTCATGAGCATATCTGAAGCCTATAAATGACCGGTCAGTAACAAGTCTGGAGATATCTACCGCCTGGTGGTAAACTCACTAACAACGACCAATTTCTCCCTCTCGTCAGCCGCAGGATCAAATGTGACTCCGTAGTTGTCTCCCCTTTAGTGTTCATCTGTAAAGAGGGGGGAGAACAGAAAGCAAAGTGAGAAGAGCCAGTAGAATACCGAGTCACCTTAATGTTACTTTGACCAGAGCAAAACAAAGACATCAGCACTCACCTCGATGGGTATATCGTTTGAAGAGGTTTTATGAAAATATCCTCTTGCCTCTTGAAGGGGCTTCGAAGTGATCGGTTTGCCCCAAGATACTGACGGTGCGTACGATGTAGTCAAGGTTTGGGACTGAGTTGGAGTTGTCAGATGCGTCCTACTAGTTGGTGGCGTTGGAAGAGTCATCAATAAGAGAAATTGTGAAGGTTCGCTTGAACACCCACGAGCACTATGATGCTGTTAGCAGGAGTGGTGCGTAGGCGAATGAGTCCTATGAGAACGACGACCCACGTTTGAAGCCATTGATGGAAGTAGGACTCGAACAGGTTAGAGTGCATCTTGGCAAATGAAAGCCGACGCAAACAAGGAAGCAATAACCTCACTTGTTCAGCGAACGACAAGCCACCTCGGATGAGCGGACACACTAATTATCGATCGTGCAGAAGATTGTGTCGTGCTGGCGATCACCGAATTCCCCGAAGGGTTGCAAGTTAGCGACAGCTTTAAGAGCATGGGAGTAGATTGAAGGAGGAGCTCGGGGTCGGAGATGGTGCTCAAAGAGACCGTAGTCGTGGTCGTGTCATGGATGTCGAAATCGAATCGAGAAGCCACAGCTTCACCGATTGGATCCCGACACATGGGATGATGCCAGGGTGGCTCATAATTCCTGCCATCATCGTTAGGTTAGCGCACGTGTTTGGCGGACGCACATGGACAAAGGAGAAGATGACGAGAAGTACATTTGCTCACCGACCTTGCTTCGTGGGAATTCTGCTTTTCGGCTGACTTGGGGACGAACCGCGGTGAGCGCTGGCTTGGATGCGAGGGATCGGCGTCATGATTAGCCACCTGCGACGCTGGCCTTTTCGCTACCTTGGACTTGCTGGTAGGAATTTATTCAACAGTGGTGGTGTGCAGCAGCAAGATGCAAAGATATGGGCCCCCGCACTTGTAAATCGAACGGCGAATTGGTTGCGAAGGTGTCTGCGGTGCGATGTCGACGAGTGATGGTAGCGAGGCGCTGGACTGGTGGTGAATTGCGATGCTATGGAGCAACTCAATAGTGCAACAGCTGTCGACGCAGAATGAGCAAAGTAGCAATGATGCGAGTTGGGGTCTTTATTGTCCGAAGTTGTAGAGGTGAGGGGGAGGATGAAGAGAAAGGTGGAAGTGAAGAAAAAAAAAAAGAAGGGAGGGAAAGAGAACGAGGAGGGGAGGAATCAGAAAAAGAAGTGAAAACTGAGATGTGAATGGCGTTCCATTGTGCAAACATAGAGATTGTGCGGGTGGTCTGGCTTTATGTCACCCTACTACCCACAACATCGGCCACCTGTAGATTTGCTTGTTCCAGCTCCATGTTGTGAGCTTTTTATATTTATTTATCATTGTTTCGAAGCCATCATATTAACCCGGTCCTAGAAACCCAGGACTACATTATTTGCACAATCGTGCAACGGCCCCATGCATATCGCTGCTGTTCACTTCCAGTACTGACAGTCCGGGCCTAACGCCGTGGATGTGCCGTCACGCGTAAACATGTATGCTTCAAGTTGACGGGTGACTCCCCTGATGCGCAGCAGCTTCGTAGATCACTCACCCCACGTGTTTTAAACCTGGTGACCATCAGGTCAACCTCACAGCTCACATTCGAGTGTGAGAAAGTACCAGTTAGCCGTGGGGCTTGGACTTGACTGCATTTCCATAGCGTCCAGTACTGTGGTGGAGGATTAATAGAGGTATGGGAGTGATCCCGTTACTGGGTTGACGTCGAACGGGGTCACGTTACCTTCCCTCCTCGAGGTTTATGTCCAATTTAGGTACTAGTAAGTAGGGGATACCCTGTCAGCGACTTTGGGGGTACGGCAGGGCATGCTTCCTCGTTTGCCTGGACTACTCTTATTCCGACGACAACGAGCCATCAAACAGAAATGGAAGCGCAATTTGCTTGTTCACCCTCCTGTTGATGGACCATGCGTTTTCAGGGTTTCAAAATCAGCGAGAGCTGGTCTTCTCATCCTGTCGTCCCTGCTTCGGATGGATGAACAATCTGAAGGTGTTTTGTCCCACGACAGCCACACCCAGTCACCACCCTCAGTTGTATTTCAAGCACATGCGGCCCATTACCGGCTCGTCTTACCGTATCAATGATGCCGAGAGAATAATACTTCTCAATAGCCTTCGAAGGTATACCATACCGCCTGCCTTCTTGATGTAATCGTCACTTCGTAAAGTAGCACAGCTCGTGTACAAAAACGAAAGCAGCACACCACCAAGTCCGCGCCTAGCTTGGCTGCTCTGTTTCCAAGAATCCTCTGTAGATGTCAGACAGAAAGATAACAAAACCCCAGTATGAACACCTGTGACTAACTGTCGTATAAGTACTCAAACCCACCGTTGAAAAGGCTACACAAACCCAGACCCGTTACCGCTATCATCTTCCATCTCATCAAATCACATGCCGCGCGCTATCAAGGTCCCCATCAACAAAGTACTCGACACCAACCCTTCCGTATACATCAGTCCAACCCACCACCATCAATTGACTCAACCTGCCCTAATCACCAACCATGACGCCCTCACTCCTCGCCCTGTACCCCATACTCAGCCTCGCCTGCTTCTCCGCTTTCCCGGTCTCGGCTTGGAGAAGGGCCAAGAAGGTAGACGTATTCAAGCTCTCCCGGAGCCTCAGCAAGGACCACGGGCATGTAACTTACGATGATAATTCGGTAGGCAGCGTTCGCGAAGCGTAGACAACCGCTCCCGGTTTTTCGACCCTCTTAGTCTCGGTGCTGATGTGGCGGTAGACTCCTCGCGACTGGCATCATCCCAACAGATACGCCGAGTCCACTCTTTCCTCCTCAACTACAACACCTCACACGAAAAGCTTAGTGCTCGACGACTTCAGAACCACGCATCTCCTCGAAGTAGACTGCCCAGCAGCCGAAGCATACTTCGGCAACAGCCCCGACGTCGATCGCGTCGACGAACAACCCAAGTTCACCCTGTTTGCACAGCACTACACCTCCACGCGCGCCCCGAACTACAGCTACGTCGGCACCATGGCCGACCCCGACGCCTTCCCCCGCGGCTTCAAGAGTCGTCAGAGAGGTGCCACTTCGTCGTGACCGGGCTACCCTTGACCATCCCCTGCGACGCTGCCACCTGTCCCAAGATCCATCCTCCAAAACTCAAAACTCAAGGTCCTTGTGACGTACGAGGCGCCCGACCCAAGGCATGCCTCGGGGCCGCACTGGTACGTCTTCGTCGCGTTTGCGCCGGCAAATGGATTCACGGAGCTGTTGCAGTTGTCAACGTCGAAGAACACACTGCGCTGGGGGTGGGACAAGGACAAGTATGGGGTACAGGGCTGGGCAGTTGCCGTTGGCCTCGTTCCCGTTGGTAAGACCTTGTTGTTTTCGACCTCATTTGCTGGTACTGACGGTCTTCGTTGTAGCTGTGAATTTCATTCAAATGAAGAATCAATAGCATTGGACGAAGCCCTTGGCCGCATCCTCACCAGGATTTATGGCTTACATGTTGATGGTTACAGGGCTGGTTAGTAATTTCGTCGATTGCTGATTTCTACCCCAGCTGGGAATATCTACCCCAATCCTGACGTGACGTTTAAGCTGCAATCTTGCCTGGCGAGGTGGCTCTGAGTAACACACGTATTACAAGAATCAATTTCTCCTCCAAAAGCGCCGCAGTGATATCGCCGACTTTTCGTTTCCGTGCCGAGTAGGACGAATGTCCTTGTTCCCGAATATCTACCCCAGCATGACCAAGAGGCATAAAAGGGTACAAGACCGACCTCTCCTCTTCAGATTTACAATACTTCATCAACACAGTACAAAACAGCGCAACTTTGCCAGTCCTTCGCCATATAACACTATTCGACATGTCGCACACCGTCTTTCGTCTGCCTTTCCCGGCCGGCATCCAAGCTATCCAAGCCCACGTCGAACCCATCCCGTCCCCGTCCCCTACCGAGGTCCTTGTCCGCGTCCGCTCCGTGTCGCTCAACTACCGCGACATCGCTATTTGCACCGGCGCCTACCCCCTACCCGTCGCTGGCAATGTCATCCTCGGGTCTGACATGGCAGGTGAAGTCGTGCAGGTCGGCGCAAACGTCAAAGATGTCGCCGTGGGGGACAAGGTGACCACACCGGCTAGCTTCGCGTTCCAGTACGGCTTGGTGACGGAGAAAGCGCACATATCCGCTCTGGGAGGTGGAACGGATGGCGTATTGGCAGAGTATTTCGTCATGCCGGCGTATGCGGTCATCAAGCTTCCTAAGGCGCATCTTAGGTGGGAGCATTGGGCAGCGCTGATCACGGCTGGAGGGACGGCTTGGAACGCATTTTACGACGGTCCATCCTTGAGGTTGGGACAGACAGTCCTCGTGCTGGGTAGATCATGCTTCCATCCAAGCAAAGATTTTGGCTGACTTCTCCAGGAACTGGTGGCGTCTCGCTCGCGGCGCTTGTCCTCGCAAAAGCTGCTGGCGCAACCACTATTGTGACCTCCTCGAGCGATGCCAAGCTTTCTCACGTCAAAGAAGTCTACGGCGCCGACCACGCAATCAACTACAAGACTTATCCCGACTGGGCCGCTGAGGTTCTTCACATCACCAATGGACGAGGCGCCGACTACGTTATTGAAGTCGGCGGCAGCGGCACCATGGGCCAAAGCCTGCAAGCTGTTGCTCGTGGTGGTGTAATCTCCGTTATCGGTTTCATGGCGCAACCAGAAGATGGTATCATGCCCGACGTGGCGCAGCTCGCCTTGATCAAAGGCGTCATCGTCCGCGGTGTTCTGAGCGCGTCGAAGCAACAGCTGGAGGAGGCGGTGCATGCTGTGGGAACGCTGGGGCTGGAGATGCCCATCGATAAAACGTTCGGGTTTAGCAGAGATGAGGTTATCAAGGCCTTCGAATATGTTGCTTCGGGTAAGCACATGGGTAAGGTCTGCATCACCGTTGGCTAGAGTCTGCAAGGAGGACAAGGCAGGATCCGATGGTGTTGTCTATGTCGAGGATATGATTGCCGGCAAATATCATGGCCCAAAGTCTCCCAACCGCGTTTGCCATGCTGCTGTACCGCACCGCTTCATCTCCCGAGCCGTCAATAGTATCCGCTAGACTCGTCTCCTTGATGATACCAGCGATGATGTCCAGTAGCTTTCTTTCGCTGCTTCGCAGGACATGTGATCCCATTGTTTTTGCCGTGATCGACGTAACTTCCAGCCAATCTTTTAGCAGTAGCGCGCACTCCAGCCCGCAGAGTGAATTCTCGATAGATCGTAGAGGTGTCGTGACACGTGCGACAAGTCCAACCCCAAGACGAACAGGGATACTTAAAGCGTGCGCAGCATGAAGTGCCACCTTGTCAATATTTGGTGATCTGTACTTGACCATATTCCCCTGTACGACGAGATTGCTGTTTGGCTGTATAAAGCGAGATGATTCGATGTCAGTATACAGACGGATGTAAGCAATGCGAAGTAAGGCAGTAGCATTTAACCCAAGAGGCCCTTTTGGGGACAGGGGATCAAGAGTTGACTCGTGTGTCACCTCCCAGGAGGCTTGCCAATTAGCAAGCATCGTTTCAAACACCTTTAGATCCTTTCTTTGAAACTGTCCAGTGGCTTGTGGCTCGAAGATGATCTGCTGCAATATTGCGTGGATGAGTAGATAGTTGGAGAATGCAGACAAACAGGCTTCTTCTGCAGGCGCGTCCGAACATGCAAAAGATTGCAAACGGGCTCTGAACTGACATTCTGTCAAGCGAGGCAGCTGTCTCCATTGTGCCTCGTTCTTTGCGTTCCAATGGTCTGCGTACCCGGGCAGGAAGAGACCGACCTCGGAGTTCAGTAGTAGGGGTGGCGTGTTGAAGGCAATGGTGTGAAGGTTCAGGACCGCGTAAGCAGCGAGTAATGTTCTTCGACGCTTCTCGATCGCAAGCCACGAGGCCCAATCCATTTCGGCAGGCATCTCATCAGACTGTGATATGCGTGCTTGTCTTGTTAACAAAGCCAATTGACTCCCCATGGAGAGTGCATCGGCACGTAATCGCTCGTCTGTCCAAGAGGCGTAGATTGTGAGTATAATGAGGGTTTGTATAGTCCTTAGCTCGTTAGCTTCGGTCAGAGTAGGCTGAACTTCTCCTCCCAATACCTCTAACGCTACTCGATTAGCATTTTGACGGGTTGCCTCCCCAAGCATTGCTTTAGCCATGAAGTACAAGCCCTTGGATTCGGTAGACTCCCACCTATACAATGACCCAAGTGCAGCAATGGCTAGCGAGAGCGCAGGACCCTCATCGTCTATAGAGAAGGTGACAGGGTGAATGAAAGGAAGAGACTCCTTGACACAGCCAAAATATGATTCAAGATTCCGTGCCAACGCATTCCTCGTGGGTAAGCAGCAGCCTCGAGGAAAGAGATATGTGTACGCTGCAGCCTTGGAGACGAAGTGGTCGTAGCTTGACTCGGTTATGAACCACGGAACGCCGCTAGCAACGTGCAAAGATGCATTAGCGTCGCTCTCGGCTGTGCTTCCAGCTTCGGCCAGGGTTGGCATGCGCGAGCTGAAGCTGAAGAAGCTGTTGGGCTCTGACGATGGAATTTGTGGGGGCGTGAAGGTATTGATAAAATCAAACGACGGCAAAAGCGACGTAAAGTCTAAGTCCCAGAGCGCCCTATCATCATCATCATCGTCTAGAATCGCCTCCTCGTGGGTGACGATTGTTGGAGTGGTTTGCAAGGCCACATTCAAGGACGGCGCGTCGGTATTGTTGGGATGCGATAGCTTGGCATGGCGAGCAAGAAGGTCCCTACGCATGGATCAGAACAAGAGATTTCAGTGTAGAGATGGACTAACTGTCTTGTGAACCTGTCCCCACAAGGACAGATGAACGGTTTCTCACGGGTGTCTGTCTTGTGTGAGCATTTTCCTATCGGAAGCCGAGTGCATGCTTACGGGTACGCTCATGCCGTAACAGGTGCTCGGCCCGCTTGAAGCGCTTGGAACAGAAGCGACATGGCTCGAGGACGGCTTTGGGTCTGCCCCGGGGCATTGGATGTAGATGAGCCGGAGCTTTGATAGGTTTGTTGTAATGTTTTGGGAGGGTTAGATGGATCTGACATGGGCGTGATCGGCGATGACAAGAGGAGGTGACAGGCTGGTTGGACCGAGGTTACTGTAGGAGAACTAAATGATCCTCTACAATGTCAATATCTCTGTTGACGGTCGGTTCATGCTCTACCCAACGAAAAATTCAAGATTGCCTTGTCCATTGATGGGAAAGGAATAGGGTCGTGAATTGAGCAGGAGAATGGGGATGGATGGGGGTGATTGGCGAGCTGTGGGGCCTGATCCCGTGCCGTCACTCTGCCCCAAGTGTGACAACCGCCTATCATCAAAGTCATCATTTTCATCATTGCTATCGACATATTACGGCATGGTCATCGCGGGCGCTCCTCTGCAGCATTATGAAGATCCCTAGCTCGCATATACAGCCTTCTGTCCGGGTACGTTATTGAAGCTCGACGGAAGAAAGAGCTCATCATACCCAGGGCCGAGTGTCGCTGGAAACAAGCCCCACAACCCTTCCCCTGCAACCAACCCCCTTTCATCTCCAAGTCCGTTTGGGGGCCTGATAATCCAATGCCAGGACTTGCAAGCACAGCACAGTGCCACTACTATGACTTAACTCGACTGAAACCCCCAAGACCCGGAAATTGCTGTGCCGCCATCACAGAGCTGCGTCTCTTTGCCATGTTATCCAATCTGTTACGAGAAAACAGTTTAGTCGTCCCAAGCCCTTCCATCCGCATGCCATCCCAGCGAACCGCCAGCTCTCTTCGCCAAGGCTGCCTGTGTGTCCAGTCATCAGGCCCAGGATACTGCAGCTTCTATATTCAGAGTGGCGTACAGTGTGTGGCCAAAAGTCTGCGGCCACCCCACCCACAC
>KL660862.1:0-91095 GCA_000732775.1 Stachybotrys chlorohalonatus IBT 40285
CGTGCGGGCGGCTAATTTTATCACCGTTGGTTCCTGGGGGGAAAAAACAATGTTTCTTTTGCTCGGGAGGTCATGTGGTTCGTCACCTGGTGTACTGTATCAGCGTTCCCGTGGTAGTGCATTGTCTGTCCGAAGAACGTGGGTTGAGTTAGAGATTGTGTATTCCTGAACAGAAAAGAGTTGAGAGCATGGCAAGAAGCTCGTCCTAAGCGCCTTCCTGCCCGATCTCTTGCCATGATTGGCAGGAACCGTCCACCTAAACGCCGCCTTGCGTTCCATCCGAACCCTCCCAAGGTCCCAACCAATCAAGCCTCTTCCTCCCGGTACTTACTACTACCTACCTATCCAAAGCATCACCAACCACCTCCAGGAAGATGGCCCTGAACGTCAAGCCCCACCGATGAGCGCCCGGCGCGGACAGCAAGCCCAATCGCCCTCTACTCCTCCACCGCAAGCCCGTACGGGACCGCGAACAGGCACCTGCCGCCCTGCCCGCCGTTGGCCGAGGCGCACCGCCCGTGCAGCAGCAGCACCTCGCCCAGGCCGCGCTCGTTCCTCCCCACGGTGCTCGTCATGCCGCCGGGGCCCTCGAAGCCGAAGTCGGGCGTGCCCAGCAGCCGCGGCGCGTGGTGGTACGGCCCGCGCACGTCATCGGCCCACGCGTACCGCACGTCGTACTCGGGCGTCGAGAAGCAGTGCGTGCTGTAGAAGAGCACGAACCGCCCGTCCAGCGCCCGCACCAGGTTCGGCGCCTCCACCAGCGGTCCGTCCTCCTCCTCCACCCGGTCCAGGATGGCCACCGCGTCGCCGATGCGCGTCGAGCCGTCCAACGGGGATACCTCCTGCAGCACGAGCGGCGTGCCGCCTTCTTCGCCGAGGTCGCCGCCGCACCCGGGCCCCGGCGCCACCGCGTTGCCGTCGACTTTCCAGACCACGTACATCTTGCCCGTCTCGACGTCCTGGAAGCCTGACGGGTCGATGGCGCCTCCTTGCGTCAGCGGACACTCGAAGGCCTCTTCGTCCAGCACATACGGGCCCGTGATGTTGGGTGACCGTGCCACTCCCACGCAGTGCCTCATCTTTACGGGTTCCTGTCCTGAGAAGTACATGACGTAGCCATCCGCCACACGCCGCACGTCGGGCGCCCAGAAGTTGCGGTTCGTCGTCCAAGCCTGGTTCGCAATGGCCTCCTGGTCGATGAGCTCCCACTGGCCCAGCGGATCTTTCGCCCTGGCCATCTGGATCTTGCGGCCGTTGCCGCTCGTAGCAAACGCGTACCAGTCACCATCATCGCCCTGTACCACACAGGGATCCGGGAAGTCTTCTGGAATGCTGGGCCTGATTATCGCATTCGACTTTATGTTGATTTTCAAGGCAGTACGGCCTGAAGGCTTGGCTACCTCGTAGCTTGGAGCATCCTGTTGCGACTGGCGGTTGGTGTCACCTGGCGGCGTCGGCGAAGCCTGGCAAGCCGCGTAAAGAAGGTAGAGAAAGCCCAGGGCCAACATGATGATGATAAAATATGTCTTGCTGTTCCTCTGGTCTCTGGACTCAGGTTCGACGGTGCGGGAAGCTGTTAATAAAGGAGTCCTCTCGCTTGCATTAGCAAGCCTGGTGTCTCCGTGCCAGCCGATGCTCTTCTCCATCTTGGCGCTCTTATAGTTTTTTTTTCTTCCTTCTTTTTTATTGCCTTTTTTTTTTTTTCTTCAAACTTTCCTAGCAAACTCACTCTCAGTCGAATGCAGCTGTAGGTTTCGGTTGATCCCGTGTCCAACCTGAACCTCGACGCGGAGGCCAGACAACACGTCGTGTCTCAGTCTCAACACCCCCTTGCCAACCATAAAAGACACCCACCCCTACCTACCTGTTCTCATCTGAAACACATCACGAGAAAGACAGAGAGAAGTACGTAGTAGGCACGGTGGAGCAGCAGCCTCGTCTCGTATGACGTAGGATAGCATGCACGCTGAGCAGGCATTTGTCGGGAACGTCTTGTTGCATCCGGCCATTAGATTGGTTACGTGCGGCTAGACATGCATGCAGAGATCGTCGCCTCACATTCTGACGTGGTTCTTGTAGGCGGCCAATGCACGCAAGGGGTGAGCTATCGACAGCCATCGGCGTTTAGCACGTCAGTGGTGGCCCGCTGTGGATATGCTGTGGCTCTTGGATCAGAGCCAGGGGGGGGATCCGATCTGATGGAACCGGCCTCATCGTGCTGTGCATGCTTCACGTCAGCTACTGCCTGTTGATGTAGCAATTATCCAATGGTAGGGTTTCAAGCGGTCCTTTGGCCGAAGGCTAGGCATTCCCACATCGCCCGGAGCTCAACAAACGATGCACGTCCCGGGACTGTCATCGTCGAGGGAGCGCATCAAGGACGGCCAAGACGCAACATGTCGCGGGCCGATTTTCTTAAACTGCTCTGTGAATTCAAAAGCCAAACTACTCCTGCCTAGTTTTATGCCAGAACGCCGCGTTGCCCAAGGGATATGAAGAATACGTATGGTACAGCAATGACCACATCCTGAAAACCTGCGTGCAGACCTGCTTCACCTGCACCCGATATGTACTCAGTCGCTGTCATCGTCACCGCCACCCGACTTCTTCGCCGCCTTGGCTGCCTTCTTCTCCGCCTTCCTGCGCTTGCGCTCCGCCTTCTCCTCGGCTGTCTCGCCCTCGTGCTTCTTCTTCCTCTTCTTGTCCCCCTCCTCGGCATCGACTGCCGGCGTGGCTACCGTCTCCACCGCGGTTACCGTCGTCTCCTCCACGACCTTTGCTGGGGTCGCCGCGGCGGCGGCCGAGGCGTCTCCGCCGTTGAAGTCCTTGTACTCGGATGTCCACTTGGCGGGCGTAGAGTCGTTGGGTCGACCGTACTTGTCCAGCTTGCCGTCGGCTTTGAGCTTCTTCTTCTCCAAGGCCACAGGTCCGAGACCCCATCGTCGAGGGTACAGGTCACGCTCCATGATGCATCGCTTGACCTTGGCGACGACGCCGTGGTCGCAAGTCGACATCTCTACCGTGGACATCTGCGCAATACCCAGAGCAATGGCCTCGCCCTTGGTGGTCATCAGGACAACTTCCTCATGGTGTTCGATGCCAGATTCTGTCAAGTTGATTAGCAATTGTAGAAAAACAAAGCGCATGTCAAAACCTACCATATCTCAGTAATCCAGGCAGCATCAGCTTGGCACCGTAGCAAACAGCATTGACTGCGCTATCCTTGACGACCAATCGCTTGTACGAGGTCAGGAGGGTCTCCAGAGGAGCAATCACGCGGCGCAGATACGACTCGTCCCTGGTGTTGTCCATGGTCCACTGGGCGTCCAGCACGTCGTGCAGGGTCACCAGCTGCTTCGTCTCGTCCATGGCACCACTGCGCACACGTCGCAGCTCCTGCATGTGGGCGCCGACGCCGAGCAGCAGTCCCAGGTGAACGCAAAGGGTTCGGATGTAGGTGCCGGCCTCGCAGCTGACCCAGAAGACGCCCAGGTGGCGGTCATTGTCAAACTCGATGAGCTTGCTCTCGTGAATGGTTCGGATTCGGAGCTGGCGCTTGACGGCTGAGATGAGCGGCGGGCGCTGGAAGAGCGCGCCCGTCAGCGTCTCGAGGGCGCGCGCAAACTGCGGCTGGCCACCGGGCAGTTTGTCGTGCAGCCGGATCACAGCCACGTACTCCTTTCCGGCGCCCTGCTGCGACTTGACAAGGCGGGTGGCGCGGTCGATGCAGACAATCAGGCAGCCCGTGACCTTGGGGTCCAGCGTGCCGCTGTGGCCCGTCTTGTCGACCCTGTTTTCAAGCACCAACGTCAGTGGGATGCTCGTTCTGCCCATGTCCAGATGGGGTGATTTACCGAAGGATGCGCTTGATCCACGCGACAACCTCGTGACTGGACGGGTTGGAGGGCTTGTCGAGGTTGATAACACCCGAGCTGATGTACGACTTGATGTCACGCTTCAACGGAGAGCAGCCATTGGGAATCGGGGTGAAGTGCCCAGTCCTGACAAGCACTGCACAAAGATGGTCAACACCAGTTCATCCACAGCCTCCGCCTCGTTGTCTGCCTGATTGATCCGTTTCACTTACGTCTGTCATAGTTTTTGAGCAGGAGCGGCCACGAGCTCGTGTCGAGGGCAGGAGCAGCCGCCTGGGGCTTGATGGTGTACTCCTCCTCCTGGTTCTTGGTGACTGCAACCTCCATTGCCATCGTGCCTGCCTTTTTTTCAATCTACCGACCGCGCGTGTACGAGCAGTGTGGGCAATGGGAAGGAGCAATGGGGGGAAGTTGCTCAGTTCGTGGTAGCCGCGAGGTGGGTTTGGGGAGGAAGCTTCTAAATTTTTTTTTTTCATGCTTCCTTCCTTCCTAGTTTGTGTGGGGAGGCTGCCTGCCTGCCTCGGCGCCACGTGTGGCGGACTAGGACTAGGCCGAAATGAGCTATGGGACCTTTCAAGCCACATTATATTTACCTTCACCATGAGCTCGTGCGAATTCAAGCCTCATTCATCCAACTCGTGCTGGAAGTTTTGATTAACATAACGAGCATGACGGTTTGTCATATCATATTTATTACAAGCTCAAATAGGTATCTCCATCCCAAGGTTTACATCTTGCTCTTTACATCCCCAAAAGTAGACTCCAAACACCAGGCGCTCCAGGCAATAAAAGAAAATTGTGAGAGAATGGGTAGATCAGTCCCTTGTGCCTCCTGACAGCACACGATAACACACGCATCAATGCCCGGCATGATTAGTTCGGCGCATACTGTCGTGGAGGGCTGCTGCTTGTCCGCCCATACCCTGGGTGATGGAGCACCGGGGCCTGCTGTTGCCTCGACGCCCGAGGTTCAGGTTCGTCGCTTTCAACACTCTGGACTTCGTGAAGTTCGTAGGTCTCGACGACCCTAGTCTTCCCCTTATCGTCGCCGATGGGCGATAGCCAGTTGTCATGCGTCTCCTGCCCTCCAAGAGCAACACCGATGACCTTGGGAGGACCCTGGACCGCCGCTGGCCACTGCATGAGGGGTCCATCCTGGGCGCTGACCGGGCTGTTGAACTGCGACGAGTACGGCGAAAAGTAGCGAGGATACGTTCTCTCGGTGGTGCTGGTCAGGGGCGAGTCATTCCATCCACGTAGGGCCTGCTGGCTGACAGGAGTTTCGAACATCTCGGCTTGACTGCCCGGTGATGGCCAGTTTTGATTCGCGTATTTGGCCTCCAAGGTGCGAAGATATGCCCGTCTCTTTCTCTTGCCACGCCAGACAACACAAAAGCCTAGTATACTCAAGATGAAGACGATACCGCCAATGGCAATGCCGACTCGGGCACCCATATCCAGCGGTCCCTGGTCGAACCATGAAGGGTCGATCAAGTCATCCGTCGAGGCCGTGGTGCCGTTGACATGATCCAGAGAGAACAATTCGCCTTCCACGGAGAGGGGCCTGCCGGCGACAGGCTGCTGCTCACATCCGGCTTGCAAGACGGCAACGACTGTACGAACGTTAGTGATGCTTCCAACCAAGGAGGGGGTAGTGGCGTACAATTGGCCAGGTAGTACTGTTCGCCTGCTCGGAGACACTCCTTGCAGCCATCAAAATCTTGAGAGTCGGTGACGGGCCATGCCGCGCAGTAGTCATAATTGGTAATGTCCGTTGTCAGGTTGTTGAATTGGATGGCGTCCTGGAATGGGCCGCAGGCTTTGCTGTAAAGGGGCGGGAGGTTAGAATTAAGGCGAGTGGATGACGAATGTCAGACGTACCTAGTGATGCAGGGCGTGCTGATGGCGTTTTGGTTCTCGGGATAACCAAAGAGACAATACGACGTGACATATCGCATGTTATCTGAAGGCAGACAGAGTCAGGCATTGGTCCTGAATGGCGTGGGCCAAGGGCAATGGTGGGCGAAGGAACTTACACAGCATCATCTGGGTGTCACTCTGGCCGCTCCGGGAATATGTGCTTGATAACTGGCAATCCACACAGCTTTGGAAAACTTGGCCATTGCTGCTGCTGTACTGGTCTTGTCCGCAAACTAGGTCGTCGGGATTCGTCGAGTCGAGGACATTGCCGCAATTAGAAGAGCAGGGCGAGCCTGGGGTAACAATGATTGCATGCGCAGCGGTGGCAACCAAGGCGAGGGTGGTCTGTAGTCGCAGCATGATCACGAAGTACAGCTAACCATTCAAAAGATGTGTTTTCTTCAAAAGTGTCGTCGTGGTCGGTGCCTTTTCGATGTTTGGTGCTGGTTTGCGTACAGCCCCGGCGTACCAAGTTACAGCTTGAGCATGGTCAGGCGAAGGCTTGTGGATGGGGACTTGGGATCCCGGGCAGTGATATAGGCGCGTCTGTCGCAAGCTTCACGATGTCGACGGCGTGTGTTGGTTCTCAAACAGTCAAGATCTTTGGCGACAAGGTGGATCGGAACGTGTGATAGTTGGCAGACGAAGGGGCGAAAACGGGAGGAGCAAGTGCTGCTCGGGAGTCCAAGATGGACGATCCCTCTCCCCTCCCCCGGCGTAGCGTGTGCGTGTGCGGTAGCAGGTGTGATGTGTGATTGGGGTCCAGCCATCACACAAATCCGTCCCTTGCTTTCCCCCCCTCTTGGCTGCGGCTGGTTCGCCCGCATAACGTGAATTGTGTGACCGCCTGCAGGGCGATGCTGCGAGCGCAATCCCACCGGGCGAATCACAGGCCCAGGCCGCCTTAGTTGGCGATGTGACGGGCCCAGCTGGCTGCGCTGCTCCTCGACCCTTTTGGCTACCACCGTCAAGCCACCCACTCCCAGTCAGGGAAAAGAGAATGGCGGTCGTGACGGATGAGGATTGGGTGGGTGGGGGAGGACGGCCGCGGGCGGACGCAGGCGAGCTGATCCCTGTGCATGGCGGAGTGATTCGCCCAGGATGAGTGCATCCATGCGCTCCACAGGATGCGGGTGACTGGCATCTTTCATGGTCTAAAGGCCGCCAGCCCCTGCGACGGGCCACTCAAAACCGGACGTCGGCCGCTCATCTGCGAAAACCCCTGCAGGCTTCACATCCAAAAGCTCGCCTAGTGAGTGTGATTGGCTGCGTGTCATTTACCTGTTGGTTCTCTTTTGCCGTCACTCGCCATCAATGACCTTGGGACAGGAACGTCGCATTCAATGTACGATCATCTTTCAGCTCCATACTTCATGCTGCAATACCACACCATGAGGCACGCATACGGCGCAAGTCAAGTGGTGCCCGTCACATCAGAGCTCTGTACCCCCCGTTTCTGCAGCTATCAACTGGTTCCTGAATTGAAGGTTTCGTGGTAAAGCTCATATTTGCTTATTTCAAGATGCACGGCTGTCATGTTCAGAGGTTGAGGGCGGTTCCAGGCTCCCAGAGAATTGGGATGCACGGACTATCCGGTCATGAACCGCATTACATTTATGTCTCATGCCAAACTCGTCTCGGGGGGTATATCAATGCTTAACAAATAACCAACGTCGTTCGCTCAACGTAACTCGGAACTGTAGATCTCGTCAATGGCATTACATCATGCCGACACCATGCTCCGACCGACCCAACAGCAAGACCATGTTGTGAAAGCTCACCGTCACCGTCTCCCCCTAACCCCCAGAAGCGAGTAAGCGTCTGTGCCAGTAAATAACTAGCAACTACACACTTCCCCTGCCATAGACCATAATCCGAAACTCCTACGCTACGCTCCGGAGCTACAACGCAAAGAAAGCAAAGTGAGACTTCACGGAAAGTAAGACAATGCGAATCGAGATTTGCCATGTTTACCATGGCATTACCAATTCGCACTCTTCGGTCTGGGATCGACCAGTAATGCATCGTCCTCGGCTGTGGGTAGGGGCGGCAGAGTCATCCGCTCTTGGCCATGCACAGCATCTCCATCGTGGATTAGAACCATAGCCTTGGGCGTCTTGGGCTCGAGAACGACTGTTTTGAGCGTGCCCTCGAATGGCCGCATGCTAAGAGCAGCGACTTTAGAGTCACCAACCTCTTTTCCCAACCCTACGGCAGATGAAGTCTTGGGTCGTTCTACTCTCCGTGCCAGTCTTGTAGGAGGCTCTGAAGTTGATTCCATAATTTCGTCGGTACTCTGAATGCCGCTCTGCGATGGATGCTTCGGCTTTGGGCTCGGTGTTGAGTCTTGGCTGAGTGGATGCTCCGCTCTTGAATGGTTGCCTTGCTCCGTCCCTGGTCGAGACCGAGTGCCATGCACGGGACAGTTGGGTGAAGGGTATTCCTCAATCAGTGCGAATTGCGTGAGGTCAATTGGTTCACGGGGCTCATTGCTGGCACGTGAACCTCGGCGTCCTTGCTGCGCGGCTTCGCCAACCTGAGGATTTGGAGACGACTCTGCGCCAGGTTGGCGGCCTCGGCTGATCTGTCGGCTGCCAACATTTGCAGGGACATTTGAGCGTATTGGATCACGCTGAAATACAGCAGTGCGCGTTGGCGGCCGTTCGATCTCCCGTCCTCTGTTGGAATCACTGCTGGCACGGAGCCGCTCTAGTGTGGCAGCCTGCAGAATTGCTGGCTCGGAGGAGTCATGGTAGAGCGTTGCATCCCGGTCGGTAGCCCCAGGCCAGATACTTGAATCCATGCCGATGGGGATGGACATTCGTGACATAGCCCGTCCTGGGGACGTAGATTCCGTATGAATTGGTGTGTATTGTTGGTTGCGACTCTCAGTTCGAGAGATCCGTCCATTTTGCCCGCCAACATCGCCAGAGGAATGAGCTGGAGGAGGTGGTGGAGTATGAAACCCGTTGGCGGATTCTGCACGATTGGCAATATCTTCTAATTTCCGGTGCATAGATTCCAGGTCTGGTGCCCGCGCCGCGGCTGAATTGGATCGTTCTAGCCCACGACTGCGACTGGCGTGGCGAGATTTTGGTGATGATGGACGTTCAGGCAATGGCGTGCCGGTGGCATGCAGAGTTGACTCTGGAGCAGGTGTTCGTGAGGTGGCACGGCTCGAACCCTTGTCGCGGGACTTGTCCTGTAATGCCGGCGATGGATACGCAACAATATTAGGTGCCCGTCCTTGATAATTGTTCCACACAGAAACGTCAGACCGGACGCTGTGCCTTTTGTTATCTCCTTCACTTTCGCGATCGAAGTCCAAGCTATGAGTTTCTGTTACTGGCGTATAACGACTTGACTCCGGAAGCCGCGGGGTCGGCTTCATGTGAGTCTGGGGAGAGTCTATGGTCGAATTGGAGAATCGGGATTCGAAATCGTACACCGGTGAGATGCTGGACGCTGAGTTGGGTCCGTAGAACTTCACCTCGCCGCCGAGGATGAGAGCGGGCGTTGGGATGGCTGGTGTCCCAACATAAGAGGCAGGTGACTGAGAATCCAGATACCTCTGTGTCATTGAATGGGCTGGTGGAATGGTCAAGCGTGGGCGCATTGAATGGGGGGTGGGACTCGGCGCCGTAGGTGTGTGTACGGGCGGCGGGCTGTCTGCAGGTCTTTCCCACGTTTCCTTTGACTGAACCGTCACTGAGAGATCATCCCGACGATACGTTGAATTTGAACTTTGCCTCCCTTTTTGGGAAGAGCCTGCCGTGCTTCGGGAAGAGGACTTGGTGGAGGACTTGCTGCCGGCTTGCGAAGCTTTGTCGGACTTCTTTGAGGCGTGGCTAGAATCATTGGTACCGCTAGATTCAGATCTACGATGGCTTGCAGGCTCGGATTTCTTGGGTTCGGTCCTGAGTGCCTCGGTCTCAGGACGAATGACTATTTTGGCGTATGGCTCCGAATCCGTGTCGACGACTAGGAGCTCCTTGTCTCCGCGACCCAGAATGCCGTAGAGCCGCACTTCGCCAGACTTGATTCCGACTACGGCACTGGTGCCTGCATACGTCACCTCGCCTTCAGTCCCGGTGCGGTTGGCGAAAACGACGATGACCTCTTCGTCCGACTCGGTGCGAATTATAGGCTCCAGACGAGTGATCCAGTACATCAAAGTGTTCATATCTGGCTCTTGGGGCATGCGGCTGAATAGGCGAGCCTCCTCTTGCGTGATCCAAGCCATGGAAACGATGACCAAGCGTGCGTCGCAGTCGAGAGCATGGTGCGCAAACTCAAACTTGTGCCAGGGGGTCTCGAACTTATAAGGACTGTTGTCAGTCGGCATCAGTGATTTTGATCTTTATTGGGAAAGCTGACAGCGGCAAAGATAGGTACTTACTTCAAATCCATGCAGATGCCCATGGCAGTCGGTCCAAGGCCAGGAATAAAGCCGCTGTAGAACCCGTGCGGTCCTTCGAGGGCCCATGTCTCATCCGTGTAGTAGAGATGAGATTTGCGGTAGTTGGCGATAGTCTCGCCATCGCCGTTTACAACGATAGCGGCATTGTAATATTCGGGCCCTGTCGGCCACTTGAGGGAAGGGTCTACCTTTTCGGGGTATCCGGTGATGACAGTGCAGTCATACTTGAGGGCGGTGGTTCTCGTCCAGAGCGCGCTAATGCCGGAACCTGCGGGCTCGAGGAAAGGGGAAATGTCCTGAAGTGACTTGAAATTGTAGCCTGGAGGAAGCAGCGCGTTAGCAAATATACCCGATATCTTCAATAAGGGCAGACCAAGTCCTTCACCAGGTCGCACCGCAACTTACCAGAGAAGGCCAACTCCGGTAACACAAGAACGTCCAAGTCCTCGGGCTCGTTACGGTTCAGGACGGCGTCGGCGCGGTTGAGGTTGTTGTCGATGTCCCCCACCTGAGGCGCAAACTGGAGACAGCCTATCCTCATCTCGCCTAATGATCCAGTGGTCCCTGGTGCAGAAACAGTAAATCACGTGCAGCGCATACGCAGACCGTACACAGACGACGCAACGGGATCGCGAAGGTTCCGAGAGCAAGTTGAGGGCATAGAGACAAAGGGGGTAAGAATCGATGAGATACGGGGGCCGAGGTGAAGGTATATCAGATTCCGCGCGTGGAAAGGAATGGAGGGATGGGGTTTAGCGGGGTGATGGGGGGATGGGGGCTCCGGGGGACTCAGGACGTCAGCGCGCCGCAGCCACTAGGTGCAGTAGGTAGTGAAATAAATACTGCAGCGTTGATCTCATTGCCCGCAACGACGGCTTGGTACTAACAGTATCGAGCTACCTTTCTGTGAGCGTGGGCGAGGGACTTTACCCAGAGCCTCGTGAGTTGGGCAATCGCTGGGCTCGACAGCTGAGCCAGGACAGTACCCTAGTCGCCCGTGGACAGGCAGTCCGACGGCCCTGTCCATGGGTCTCAAGCAGGCGCATTGTGGCTCGGATCCCACCGACCGCGGGCCAACCAGGACGTGCCATTTGCCGCCCCTCGTGCCTCAATGGCACTTGATCGGTCTTGATTCGCGGATTAGCCCCAGCTTGCAGCAGCATCTAGGTCCATTTGCCTGCCCTGTCCATGATAAAAGTCCAAGCCAACATGACTGAGCCGCTTGGTGCCTCACCGTCCCATGCTTCTGCAGTGAGACTACAGCAGCAAACCAGGCCGTTGAGGCCCTGTGGGGGCGATTGTGTGTAATCTCCGGTTACCGATGTCCTAAAGTACAGTACGTGCATCAGATCAGCCCTACTCCATGCCTCACATGCGATCGGTTATCTACTTCAGCTTCTGCAGGTGCCACCACATCACGACAACTCCTCGCTGGATGCTTAGCTGGCCTCTTTGGCACGGGAAACATAACCCAGAATCGATGGCGCCGCCTCTGCCTCAGTCGGCCTGGCTGTCGAGGGCAGGACCTTGGTGGAAAGATGGGCTCCAGGCTTAGAATCTCCACCCACGCAGCTGCATTGGGAGGTGTGCAAACCAACCGCAGATGGTATCATCGAATGAGCTGCAACTGCGTGTCAGTGATCCATGGCACCCATTTCCGACTGACTGGTTACAGCGCCAATCCAGCCTGCACAGGAGCCAATGCATGGCTGGTTACCCGCAGCAGGAGGAGTCAGGTGGTCCCCCCTCGTGCATGGCGGCCAGAGGGACAAGTACTTCGTGGCCTGAAATTTCACGGAAAGCCCAAAAGACGCCCGCGAACACGGTACACTTCAGTCATTGCGTGCAGCACTAGTGAGCTGTTCTCCTACCTATAACAGGTTACTGGTACAATGGCGGGATTTTACATAGCCAGCCCAGCACCAGCCATACTGGCCCAACACTCGCACATTCACACAGTACAGCACTGTACTGACTTCCCGAGATCCGCTTGGCGGAAGAGCTTCACCGCAATGTCGTATCTTGGCAATTTACCGTGTATGGGCCGCCAGGTGCAGTCTTGAAGATCTGGCGTAGGATCTGCAATACAACACCCCGCGTTTTCCCCCTCGACGTTGGTCGACAATATTAACGTCGCCACTAAACACACTCAAACCAACAGTCATGATAAGGCCTGGGAGTCTAGTGCTGCGATTTCGCGCCCGCCAACACTCGAGGAGTGCTAGTTCATTACCGCGGAGCGTCTGAGAACTAATCATATCCTTACACGTTGTGGTCATGTTGGTTCATTGTGTCGATGAGACTTAACAATGTTGAACTGTCCCTGCTTCATTGACTTCGGGACCAACTTCACGGCCAACATGCCAACACGAGTCTTGCCGTGGTAAGAAATGGCCCGAAAGCTAGCTCTTTCTCGACCAACAGTAATATCTAGCGGCGAAGCTTCTTGAAACATTGGGAGGCTTTGTTCAAGACCTTGCAATCAAGAGGTCATGATCAGAAGTTTTCTCTTTGTACCCACTCGTTTCCTCGTGTTGGCCAGGTATCCATGCCCGAGTCGCATGAATGGGTCAAGAGGGCCTGATCGATTGCTAAGGCATGTCTCTCATGAAATGGAAAGGGATCTTGCCGCGAGTTTGACCTTGCGGGAAATCCACTCCATCGACTCGGCAGGTAGGTGGTCGGACGGAAGTAGTTGGAACGAGGCGGGCTTGTCTCAGGTCGAACTGGTATGCCCGGCTCAAGGAAGTACCGCAAGAACATACGATTCGATTGATACGCAAGTGTCGTCGACGTAAGGACCTAGTCGATGCCATTCTCCCTTCATATTAGTACAGCATGTCCATGGCAGTGCCCCACAACGGTCGTGATCAATCGAGCATCTCGACATTATCAAGGCAGTCGATAAGGTGTTGCGTGAGTCCCAGCACATCCCAGCATCGCTGAATTGGACGTAAAATTTATGTTGATGAGCGACAGTGTCCTATTTTGAACGGAAATGCAAGGTAGAGTAAATTGACAGAGGAGCGTGGGTGCGGGTGCCAGGAGATGGCCATACTCTATATATCCAACCCACACGGCGGCAATGGAGCGCTAGGCGGCAAACTGCCCTTCCTTAACGCGCGTAGCCGACCATCAACCAGTAGACAATCGAGTCATAGCCGCGATGAACATGTATCTCGAACCAACAGACAAGCTGGCGCGGCTGGCCTACACGCTGTAGGCGCATTGAGCCCGATGTGTTGGCTGTCCCGATTTTGGGTGCTATTTTCGACTTCACCAAGAAAAAGGGAGACAACTGCCAAAATCGCAATGGGCGGAAGATTGGGGGAGGCCTAGTCGCGTTAGTAAGAGTTCGTGGCCCCAAAATAGCACATTCGAGGCGGCTGCAAGTGATATATGCACGACGAATCACACTTTCCCCTCCAGCCAATCCACTGTAAGCCATGCTGGCGGCTACATCTCGTTTTTTTTTCTTCTTTTTTTCCCCGGTTGCCCTGCCCAAAGCTGCCTTGCCAGCCTCGTACCTACCGCAGATAGTTGCTTGTTATGCCTCGGTTGCCCATCCCAAGCAATCACTTTGTCAAATTGGATGACTTGGTTGATTTGCGACGGTTTGCGGGAGTATGGTAAGGACAACTACGTAGGCAAATATATACAATATTTGGACGACAAGACTTCACAAGCCAACGCAGGATCAGCTCAACCGTTTCCGGGAATTTGCTCGTCATTTACGAACTACCTTGCGCATGATTGGTCCACGGGTGAAGAACAGATTGTGCAAAGGGCAAATTGGACGCCTCGAGGTTGCATTATTGGCCGGCGCCTAGTTACAGCACCACCACTTGGGGCAAACCAGACTTCTGTGCGGGTGGACTAAGTAGCCATTCGGAATGCTTGTTGTCCATGATCGGGGGGGGGGAGGTCATTCCCCAGGCGCCAACGGCCCCTTCCGATAGGCCTGGCCATTGGCCTCGTGCAAAGAGACCGAGCCTAGGGTCCAGCGTTTAAAGCCGTCTTTAGAGTCGCCAAGGCCCCTCCTCATTGGAGCGCTCGCCTCTGCTGCTCGTCGCCTGCAGTTCTATTCTCGGCCATCTGCAGCCTTGGGTGCCGTCCAAGTGGAAAATCAGGTCATGTTTACGGTGCCTCTAGGCTCGCCCGCTCCAATCCCGCACAAAGCGTTTCCCGCATTCAGTCTGGCGAGGGTGAGGCTCGCCGGCCACCCTCAATTGCGCGTCGCAATGCCCGTTGTCCCCGCCGCTGCACGTTGCCGATATGTCAATCTTATATCCTTCCTTTCCCACCCTCCTTCAAACCTTAAGCTCAAGCTTTCATCGATCTGTTTCAAAACTTGGTTCCTTTCCTTGTTTGTACCTCCTTGTTCCTTGGGAGTGTCCCTGGATTCGGCTGGCTCTGTGGCATAGTCTTGTTCCCCTTTGGCCATGCACATGCAACTAGAGCTATAGCTTCACCACCTCCTCCTCTCCCTCCTCATCCGATTGTCACCGCCCGCTCCAACACTTACCAACGCCGATAATCATGGCCCCACTCTACGCTGCTCTGCTCTCTGCGGTGTTGTTTACGAGAACCGGTTTCTCTATTGAGGTCACGCCAGGATCCTCTTGTGCCACATTCTGCTTGGATGAAGGCAACGACAACGGCTTCAATCCCACCGCCTCCACGACGAATGTTTCGGATGTCACGTGCCGCGACTTGGACTTCACCACGCAGGAGGCAGGCATCAAGTTTCAGAGCTGCTTGGAATGTTTGCAGAAAAGCGACAAGGTCAACGAAACAGAGTCCGATCTCCATTGGTTCTTGTGTAAGTCAATCCATCCCCATTCCATCCAATAGTCGACTAACCCAATTTCCTTCAGATAACTTGCGCTACACTCTTAGCACTTGTCTCTACTCCTTTCCCAGCGAGCTTCCCGATGTCGTTGACTCGCCTTGTGTCACTGAATATGCATGCGGACCCTTGAGAGAGTCGTTCGCTGCTGGCGAGCTCGAGGCCGACGATGACGACACGTATGGTTATTGCGCAGTCGACGATGGTGTGTTCTCCAGAAGACAACAATGGTGTGTCAATTGCCTCCGAGCAAGTGCGGACCAGGCTTATCTCGCGAATTGTGCGTATTCAATTCCTCCTCCTCGATAGTCACACTTCTCTAACACATTCTGCAGTTGTTGTAGCACTAGATGCTGGGTGTCAACAAATGCCGGAGCCAGGAACCATCCTCAGTCTTACCGGAACGGTATTTACCACTGAGTCCGTCAATGCTACTGAGCCGGCCGAGGACATCTTGGAAAGACCGGAAGGTGCCGGTTCCGGCACAATGACCATCGGCACTATTGTTGGCATTGCGGTGGGCGTCGGCCTTCTCCTTCTTGGAGCCATCGCGCTCTTCATTGTCTACTGGCGTCGCCAGAAGCGTCTCAACAACGCTCCAGACACAGACTACTACGATCGGACGTCGGGCACCCCTGATCCTTTCCTACCTCCCGAGGGAGGAATGACCGCTTCCTTGCGCTCACAAAGCGGCCAAAGCAACTACAAAAAGGACGCCGTCATGACAAGCGGCGACTACTACGATCAAGTGGAGAAGGACTTGCGCGCAGGCAAGGTCAATTACAACTTTGACCCACGCTCTAAGAGCCGAGGCCTCGGCAGTGCTCTGCCCGCGCACCAGGCTTATATACCCCAAGCTATGTCGCGGTCGACTGTAAGCGGGCTGTCAGCCTTAGAAGCCCAAACCTCGCGCAAATCAAAAACCGCCCCCAGTTCATATATTTTGCAAACCTACCTTTCTTCGGTCGAACCCCAATCACCCGCGGCTCTACAACCACCACCAGCCTCTCATTCTCGCGAGTCATCCAGGGCGGTCCCCGATGCCGTCCCGCCCCCTCCATCCCACCCCCCCTCTCAGTCTCGTGTGCAAAAGTCTAGTGTACCCTCACTCATCCTCCCGTCGTTCGGCAAGCTACGTCTACCAAAGAAGTACTCGCCACCGTCAGTGGTACCACCCGAGGGCCGGACGAGCAACGAAAGCCAGGGACAAAACATGTCCGTCTCTCACCCCGTCCTGAGGGACGAGCCAAGATTCCACGACAGACCGTTGGGCAGTGGCCCGGTATACGCCGTCGACGCATCAAGGATAGAGGCAAACAAGGACATCAGCCCTGACCGAGCCAATGTGCCGTTGAGGAGCGGCCAGAGCGCCCTATACGGCATCTAAACCTCCCACTTTTTTTTTCTTGCAATTTCTAGGCGGGTAAATCATATTTGACAGACATTGGGTAGGGACGGCATGGTGACTTGGAGTTCTGGTTTCTTCAAGGCCACAGCGAGGCATTTTTGGATTGGGATAAGGGTACGTAGCAATGGGCAAATGAATTAGGAGACACGAAATGAAGAACAGCTTTCATAATCATCAATTCTTGCTGCTTCGTCTATCGTGACATATGTACATGAGTTGCAAGTCCTAGCCTAAACGCTGACCACGACCTCGAGTACGCCATGAATCCGGCAACGGACCGGTCGATGCTCCAGTCGTGCGGCCAGTCGCACGACCGGAGTCAGCACTCGCTGGTCGAAAGGCAGTGCCATGAGCTCTCTGCAGAATCCGCGGAGTCTGGACAAGCCTCGACATAAAGGCAGGGGTAGGAAGCAGGTTTCTGCCACCCCCAAACTCAGGCCAAATTCGCGTCAGGAAATCGTACAAGTGTGCAGCGAAGAGACCCTCCAATTGCAATATAAGCATGCCGGGGCCTTGGAAAAGCATGTTGAGCAGCATCATGCAGTATGGCGTCAGCTGGGCGGGTATGGTGATGAAGTAGAAGCTGGCCTTCATTCCGCGCTGGTCTTGTGTTACGGTATACGCTAGGGCTAAGATCAGACCTTGGAGGTAGAAATAATTCGATACGTCCAAGGTGATACTGAGGATGTAATCCGTCATCTTTGTTTGGTGTTAGTTTTGGATGTTACAAAAGAGTGAAGCAAGTAGCATTCCAATGGGCGGGGGGTGAAATGTAGGGAGCTAAATAAAACCACTCGAGTAAATGGGGAGTTACACGAGCCATCCATAAGACATCCCACCATGCCTACACCGCGAGCCAGCTCGGATATGCGAATGATTGAGCTGGTCGAAGAGCAGGGGTGATCTTCCTCAGTTCCAGGAACCGTGATAGTTGTAGAGGCAAAGCACTATCCGGGCAGATATATGAGGGGGTCCCTTTTCGGGACAGATTTGGGAACAGCATCGTTGGGTACAGCAAAAGGCAGCGAAGCAGGCAGAAGACTTACCAATATGACACCGCTGATGAACATCAGGTACCAGGCCACGTCTTCTCTACGCTGGAATCTAGGGTGTCCAGCCTCTATCTGGCTGAGATACTGGTAGAGGAGATATGTGTCGAATATCAAGCCCAGCTTTGGGCCAGTGATGAGAAACGACGTCACAAGCCGCCATACTTGCGGCGGTAGCTGCCAGAGATAGTATGGGTGATGGATGAACCAGCCGGCGTAGAGAAGGCCAAAGTGAACAGGAAGGGAGAGGCTAATAGCGGCCGTCGCAAGAGTCCTGGGTAGTCAAGTCAGTATAGGAGAAGATAAACGGAGCCCACAGAACACCGACTCACCTGGAAATTGGGGGCAATTGCCAGTAGGCATCCAGCATGTTCTCCTGGATGGTAGACATGGTAGGCAATTGCAGCAAAACAAACTCAAGGCAGTACTTCGTAAAGTCTAGAGAACCCAGACGATGCAAGAGGCACAATCCAGATTGGTTGCAGGAGGTTGAAATCCTCAAGGAGTCACTAGGACGTGACGGCACCAGGCAACGATGTGGGTAGTCGGCATTGCTGATGCTGTCGTGTCCTTTTCTCCTGGTGCTTTGGAGGACAGCTCTCTGGGAAAAGGGAAGAGATTTTGGCGCGAAGCTTCTAGAGGTAAGCAGGGACCCGCTATGCCAGTATGCAGTACAGGTACTTAGCGAGGCTTGTGGGGAGCCGAGCCTGGCTGCTGTGGGAGCAAAGATCACAGGGTTTTGTGCTGCGGATTTCGTGTCTGCTTCCGAATTCTACTGGAGGTAAAGAAATAGTTGAGGAGATATTATATCTCCAATTTCTGTATGGTTTAATAGATGTAGTGTGGGTGGTTTCGGTCTCTTGCCGTGTGCTAGTAAGATAGGCGCGTAACAAGCCAGCTGCTGTGAGCGAGTAGTCTCAACAGCTACCCGCAATCAAACATGTCATTGACTGACTGACTGCCATCCGCCTTCTCCGATCCATTGCTTCACCATCCACGAGGCCACCCTCCCGCACACACTGGCCACCGCTCCCACCCAATTGCAACCACCGTAGGCGCTGTGTCAACCGGCAATGGTGGGCCGCAATGTCGCGTCATGACTGGCTAAACAGCGACGAGGCCAACGCGGCCAACTGGCAAGCTGCCCGGGGAGCTTTCCTCGGCGCCGTCAAATGGGGCTCTGCCGCCGTGATCCTCGGGACCATCGGCTATCTCCGGTCGCCTGTGTACCGAGGCACTACAGTCCAGTTCAAAGTGTAGGCAGAACTCATCGACAAACCGCTCGTGCTTCGGGAGAATGCTCACGTTGGTGTGCTAGGTTCCTGCAATCCTCGGCTATGGTTGCCGGTGGCATCATTGAGGCCGACTCTACTCTGCGGAAGTACGAGGAGCAGGTGAGACGGCGCAAGAGGTGGCTACGCGACAAGGCCAAGTGGGAGCAGTACGAAGAAGAGCTGTTGAGACACGCTGGAAAGTAGTTGTAGTGTGCTACAGGTGACGGTAGATGATGACCTCGGGAAGAGCGTCGTGGCCCTTGAGCCGTACTACTCGGTACATATCCCGACTGGTTTCGCGCTGGTTTCTACATAAAACAGCAAAAATATACATTCCCACCCAACGCCAAACCATGCAATTGCTGCCCTGCCGTCCTCCTTTCCGTCAATGTCATGACAACCTCCCTTCTACTTAGACGAGACTTGGAACCGCTTCGGATCCATGTTGATCTTGCAAAGCCTCACCACGCATCCGCTCAGCTGCAGCAGCGTCTGCACGCCCTCGAGGATCTTCATGTGCGCAAAGCCAATCTCCTTGATGAACTCGAGCTTGGAGTGCTCGCTCAGCGTCGGGATCGTCTTGGTGACCCGGAACATGGTGCTGATGATGTCGTGGCTCGAGTAGCCCAGGTTCCACAGCTCGCGGAGGGTGTCGAGCGCCGCGTCCACCTTCCCCTCGTAACACGCCTTGAGCATGGCCTGCACCTTGATCGGGTGCGGCGAGTCCACCACCTTGAAGACGTTGTCGCCCGACACGAAGCCAAAGCCGGCCCACGTCGACTGCAGGTTGTTGATGGCCTGCCGCATGTCGCCCTCGGCGCTGAAGACCAGCGCGGCGAGCCCGTCGTCGCTGTACTCGACCTTTTCGGCCTCGATGATCTGCATCAGCCGCTTCACGACTTGTCCGTCCGTGAGCTTGGCGTATCGCAGGATGGCGCACCGGGACTGCAGGGGCTCGATGATTTTGTTGGACTGGTTGCAGGCGAACGCGAATCGCGTTGTGTTGGAGTATATTTCCATGGTTCGACGGAGGGCCTGTTGCGCGCCAGAGGTCATGCTGTCTGCTTCGTCCAGAATCACCAGTTTGTGTCTTCCTGCTGGGAGGGTAACCTTTTTCTGAGCGAAACCCTTGATTCGATTACGAACCACGTCAATGCCTAGCTCCTGTCAGGCACCGCTACACGAATGGCCTCCATAGGTATTCTCACCTCGTTCGTCGCTTGCGTTGAGTTCCAGGACTGCCTCCTTGTATGATTCTCCTAGCAATTGTCGAGCCAGGCACAGGACGCTGGTCGTCTTTCCGATGCCAGGCATCCCCGATATAATAACATGAGGCATGTTACCCTCCCTCGCAATAATCTTCAGCCGCTCGATCGTTTCCGTGTTGCCCACGACATCGTCCAGAAAGACCGGGCGATACTTTTCCACCCTGATTGCACGTCAACAAGCTAGGTCAACTTCACTGGTGGTTGAGGAGCCTCGTACCATGGTAATTCATAGTCGGAGTTTCCATTCGTAGAGGCCGCTAGCTGCGCCTTTGTAGCAGCACTCGAAGACTCGCCTCTTTCTTCCACTTTTGCCGCCGGCATCGTCGTGATCGAGCTGGTCGTTGAATTACCACTTGCTAATCGCAAGACTGTTTCTACCACTTAACGCGATCTGGAATTGAGACGCGTCGGGCGTTAGTGGGCGGTTGGTGCGTGCGCTTATTGGCCCCGCCACCGCTTTGCTATCGATATCGACGGCAGAATTTATCGAGCTTAAACTTTTCTCCCACCATACCGCCGCTATCACGGTCTCGACCTTATTGCACCCGCTCCTCTTTAGAATCTACGCCCACATACATTGACACAGACTCACACTCTTCAATAACATATTGGGGCTCGATTTCTTAATCTTCGATCATGGGTGTCGCCAAAAAGACGAGAAAGTTTGGTCAGGTCGGTTGTTATCACGAGCAAAGTTGGCTTCTACAGATCACCTAACACAAATATATTCAGGTCAAGCGAGTCCTTGGCCTGCGCGATGCCAGGCTCAAAGAGAATAAAGCCAAGGAAGAGCTCCGCAACCAGAAAAAGGAAAACAAGACGGTCGACGGCGAACTCATTCGCGAAATTCCCCAGCTCCCCAGCTCCATGTACTTCCAGGCCAACACGGCCCTGGTGCCGCCGTACAACGTTCTCGTCGACACCAACTTCCTCAGTCACACGGTCCAGCGCAAGCTCCCGCTTCTCGAGTCGATGATGGACTGCCTGTACGCAAAGTGCAATCCTATCATCACATCCTGCGTGCTTGCGGAGTTGGAGAAGCTGGGCAAGAAATACTCGCTGGCGCTGAGGATAGCGCGGGACGAGAGGTGGCAGAGGCTGGAGTGCGATCACAAGGGTGTCTATGCGGATGACTGCTTGGTGGACCGCGTGAGCAAGAACAGGTACGCATTGATTTCCCTCGCGCTTGTATTACGCGATGCTAAGAAAGTGAAAGGATATACATTGTGGGCACCAACGACCGCGGGTTGAAACAACGACTGAGGAAGATCCCCGGTGTACCTCTGATGAGTGTTGCACGCGGCAAGTACGTCATTGAGCGACTACCGAATGCTGTCGAGTGAGCATAGCCTTGGTACACATTTTCCCTTCGGCATGTATTTTTGCCATGCGGCAGTCGGCTGGCTCACGCTTCAATTCGCCGTAACCCGCAACAACATCATCGTCGGCCTACCGGGGGCAGCATATCATCTTCCATGGGCAAACAAGCTGTACCGCCCTAAGACTGGTAGCAAGAGGGCGAACGTGGACAATTCAATGTCATATCATGGTGAAGAGCGCGGCCAAACGATCCTCCACAGCAGGCCTCGAAAGACGGGGTCTATCTGGCGAGTCAGTGATACGCGGCCAGCTTGAGTGTTGATGGCCACGCTGTTGCCTCGGCAGACATGTCAGGATTACGAGAGGAATCACGCAGAAGCCAAGAAACGCGCAAGCCCTGCAGCGGCGCGCCCGAGTATTTAGCAAGCGAATACACATCTGAATAGCCAGATGTCAAGAAAAACAAAACAAATATTTGACGATGCCGTTTGCCGGTGTCTGGAGGAAATTCACCGCGCCAATCAAAATAGTACTCGTAGAATGTGCACTTATGCAGGTACGACTAAGAATTCTCGCGACGCGAACCGCACACAACTCGATATGTCGGCTGGGCCGTCCCATCCTGCATGTATTGATTCAGTTTAGGAAGAAGAATTCCTCCTTTCGAAAACCAGCAGGCTGCATGCGTAAGATGCAATCGTCTTATCTAAACTCCGAAAGTCTGTCCGCGGACCTCGGGAGCTCTCCCTTTGTGTGAACATCTGCAAAGGTCTGGGAGGAAGATTCTGAGCAAGATCAGCATGCCCCACCATGAAGACCCTTGAGGCAGTTTGGCATGGACGATTGCGTGATTGCAGCACCCGCTTATTAATGAGGCTGCCACCATGATATGATGGAAGTCGGTAAGTTGGGGGTCGGAGTGGTGGCGTCTGGTACACCGCTGGCCTCTCGCTTGCTGCCGTGTGTGGGTGTTCCAGCTTATGCCCAGCATGTAAGTCAATGACACCCTTCATCAATAGACTTCTTCAGCCCTAGATGACAGATCTTACGGTCTTAGCAAGGGCTTCTGTAGTCTACTGCCAAGCCACTGTGTCATATTGGAGCCCGCGACAACCGAAGAACATGCCTCGCGCTGTTGGTTCGATATAAAACCATTCCCTCAAGTCGACACGCAGGCTACTGCAACCAACCAAGCCTTTATGCCCAATGGCTTGATCGGGAAAGCTATCCTTGGACAAGGGAGTAGGGGCCCCCTCGGCATGAAAATGACAAGCTTGGGCACGCTGTCCCCCCCTTGCCAGCACGCGATGGAAGTACTTGGCCAATCGTATGGGGTGCAGCACGGCTCTGCACAGTGCGGGCCCAGCAAACATTGAAGAGTTAGCCATGCGAATCCTTGTGGTCTGTCCGGAGGATCCGGATCTGAAGCCAGTTCCTCAAATCAGTTGCCTGGGACCCGGCTGGGACAAATCATGGGATTCATGAAACCACCAAAGGTCCTTTGCTTTGCTATGAGGGCTGGCCTAGCGCACAGTGCTTGATGCACGGAGCCTGCCCAGCACTTTACCCGCTGCTCTTGCAGCCAACAATCTTCACCCTCACACTTCATCACCTTTACCCGCTCTCCCTTGCCTCGAGAAGCGGCGCAGGCTACTCCCATCCCAGCTAGGACGGCGTCTCGATTAGGCAAATGGTAAACCAAGTAAGCATTACCTCTTACTAAGTCGTCAGCCAGCCAATAATCCCCGTTGCCTGCGCCTACCTACACCTACCTATCTATAGTGGGGGAACCCTTCCCTCGTGCGCGGCACTTCCAGCTGTTCTCCCATCGTAGAAGAAATTAGAAACCCTCTTCTGTAGGTTGATTTCTGTGAATTCCATCATATCTGTTATACTCTTGCAAGCTGTTCCAGAAACGTGCAATATCTCGCCTGCTTCACGAGTTGGCTCAGATCGGCCCCTTTCTCCTGAGCCCCTGCTTCATCACCAACACGCCTTCTTCGTAATCAGTAGTCATGGAGCCAGACCCGGATTCCAGTCCCAACGGCTCATTCCCCGGTTCTCGCCCGGCACCACAGAAGCGCTCGCGAATCGTCCTTTCGTGTGGACCATGTCGCGTCTCCAAGCTCAAATGCGATCGAGGACAGCCTTGCAGCCAATGCCAGAAGAAAGCTCGCGTTGATCTGTGTCTCTATGCGCCCAAGCCTGAGAGGAAGAGGCCCGCCAAGGGTATGGCCGCCCGGGTCAAGCGGCTCGAGGGCATGGTTCGGGACATGTTGGACACGCCGCCACCGGGGCCTCCCGCCGGGAAGAAGGGCAGGCTGAACGGTACTCCGGAGCTTATGGGCCAGGTTGTGCAAAACGACCACGTGCCAACGTACGTCGGAGCAACGCATTGCCTTGCCATGTTGGAAGATGCAAGTACTTCATATCCACGGCTACAGGGCCCGTCATATGTAGGAAATCGCGCTGACGCTGCCACAGATCCAAGATATCAAGAGCTACTTTGAAGAAGCGGATGACGAGGATGAGATCTCCACATCCACTTTCACAGAGGACACAGACACGCCCGAGATCATCATCAACGCCCGAGGCGGGCCCAAGAACCGAGACGAATTGCTCGCATGCCTGCCCGAACGTAAGATTGTCGACAGGATAATCATGCGATATTTCGAATCATCGAGTCCTTCCCAGCGTGAGCCTTCTTCCGCCACCCCGTTTGGAGTGTGATGCTAAATATCAACAGACGTGATGCATCGACCGAGTTTTGCCAGGATGGTAAGTTGAAGGCATACATCTCATAAACAAAGCCAAGAAACTGACTGGTGACAAGTACACTCACTTTTGGCAAAATCCCCATGATGTGCCAATGCACTGGATTGCACAGCTCTTCATGATGGTGGCTCTTGGCATCCTCTTCAGCATCTTCTCAGCGCCTCATGAGCTTGAGGACGACTCTCCACTTCCTGTCATGGAGCGGATGAAGGAGTACAGAGATTGTGCCGGACTGGCGCTGACCTGGGGCAAATACACGCAGCCTACCATGGCGACCCTGCCAGCCTTCCTACTCTATGTTGAATCGCTGTTCATGTTCAACAGAGCCACACAGATGCCGTGCTATATTCTCTCTGGCGTGTGCATTCGGCTCATGCTCAAGATGGGTTTGCATCGTGATCCCAGCAAGCTGGCCAACATCTCGGTTTTCGAAGGCGAGATGCGCAGGAGAACATGGAACATGGCCATCCAGATCGAGTTGCTCGTGTCGTTTCACATGGGTCTGCCCAGCATGGTCCAGGGTGTTGAGTCTGACACTGCTCCGCCTCGAAACCTGCAGGATGAGGACTTCGATGAGGATTCAACGGAGCTGCCCCCCGCCAGACCCTCGTCAGATTGGACGTCGATCCTCTATCCCATCCACAAGACTCAGATTCTCCGAGTGTTTGGCAAAATTGGTCAGCAGTCGCATGCCCTCACGCCTCCAAACTACAATGATGTATTGGCATTGGATAAGCAGCTACAGCAGGTGTGGGGGAACGTCCCGTCGTACTTGAAGGTCCGGCCCCTGGACGACTGCATTGGTGAACCTCCCATCCTGCTCGTGCAGAGATTTGGTCTCGGCGCTTTGTATGACAAGAGCCGCTGTGTGCTTCATCGAAGGTACCTCGACGAGCCTGTTTCAAAGCCGGAGCATGACTTTTCCAGAAGACAATGTCTTGAGGGTGCATTGACGCTGCTGCGCAACCAGTATGTCATTTGGCAGGCCTGTAAGCCCAATGGCCACCTAAATCAAGCCGGGTGGTTTGTCTCGTCTCTCTCGATCCACGACTACCTGCTTGCTGCCGTGGTCGTGTACGTCGTTATCCAGAGCGAGCGTTATGTCCCTGGTGGAGATTGGGTGCAGGACATGACGGGTCTGCCGACAAAGGAGGAGCTCAAAGACCTGATCAAGAACTCGTACTTTGTCTGGTTGGACGTGAGCAGGGGCATGAGGGAGCTGAGGAAGACGGCTGACACGTTGGCTGTCATGTTGAGCAAAATCGGCTACTCCATTGACAGCTCCGTCAGCGATCCCAACACGTCGGGCGACGAGGGCATCACTAGTTCAAGCAGCACTTCTCCGCTGGACAACCTTTCAAGTGGCCAGACCTCATCCGTCGAATCGGTCGGTTCGACTGGCTCAGTTGGCTCATATCCTCCCGAACTTGCCCCGCTAGCCACCTTTGATCTGAATGGTAGGTTGTTATTCATGTCAAGAGTATGCACACCACGCTGACAATACCTAGGACCTGACTTCGTCGCCGAGAAGAGTCCCTTCGCCCTTAATCATCACTCGGACGCTACTCCCATTATGGATATGAATGGGCTAGGAATGTCGGCCGACGCTTTTAACAGTCTCGAGATTGATCAATCGTGGTTCGCCGGCGGTGACAACATGGACTGGGTAAGTTGCTGCAACACCTTGAGCCACTTCTGCCGGATGCTAACGATCATGGCAGCGTTACCTTGACAATGCTCTTGCAAACAGCTACCACAGCATGAACCCCGAGTTCGGCCAGACATTTGCGGCGAGAGTGCCCCAGCAGAACGATCTGGGTGTGATTTCTGAACCTTGGAGCCAGTTTACCGGCATGGCAAATAATGGATATTAAGCCCGGCCTCAATGGAATTGGTTTTTATTTTATTTCCAGCAATTGATACCAGAATAAAAGGAATATTGCATTTGGAAAACAGGCTGGGCAATGAATGTTGCCGGATTTCTCCTTTTTTCCCCCTTCTCTCGATTGGTTCGTAGGTGATTTGGTAAACGGGTTGATTCATCCGGTTGCCCGTTTATGAAGTCGGGTTAGGTAGCAAGAAGAACTTATCGCTTGGGTCCCTGCAGTTGCTTGTTGAAGTTCAATAAGTACCTAACTAATCTTAGGCAGGCTCAATCAAGTTGTCAGACAATGAATGACGTGTAGACCGGATGCTGGGTATAGGGTAGTTTCAATGGCCAAGGGTCCTGGCGCCAGCACTGATGTACAGGCTGATTGTCGAAAGGATCACCCAACGCCGTTGGGGCCGTTTGACCAATGAGATGATCATCATGCACTCGCCAATCCAACGCGAAATCGCTTCAAGGTAAATATCTGAAGATGCAAACTCCCTTAGGTCAAGGTTGACTAGAAGCCACAGCATCGCAGAGCCGCACCAACGACAAAGGGAGGGTGAGGCGAGGTGAGATAGAAGAGGGGTGTGTGTATCACTCCGACAGGTTCCGCGGAGATGCTGATATCTACGGCTCGGTGTGCAAGAGCGCACAACCACACAACAACACCAACCCAGCAAATGACGGCATCGAGAACCACGACCGGTGAGAACCCATACGTCAGATTGTACGTAATGAAAAGTCACCACGGGCAAGCCTGGAACAGCAAGAAATAATGCCAGACAAGCCCCATGACCGCAAGGCCAACATCCGCTTTTGGTTTCTCCCTTCTCGACCAGTCTAGCCAGCTCAGGATACATCGGTCGGAACAGTTGGTTAGCTTGGAACCTGGATCTTTCCCCGTCTTGGGGTTAACTTGTGGGTGTTTGTTTTTAGCTAGAAAATAGAGACGGGAAAGAGGACCTTCGTTTCATATTGGTTCCTGGAAGCTTACCCCAGCATTTCGTGGGTGTGAATGCTGCATTGTAAGACAAAACCACGCGCCCTGACGGATTACCGTCCGCATGGATCCAGCCCACGCTATGCGCTTGGCTCTCATCAGCGCTGCCGTTTGTAGAAATATGAGGGGCACTACGCCCCCGCGACCGAAATGAGGTAAAGGAGGGAGAGGGTTGCATGACCTGCAGGGGTTTCTGACGAAGTTATTACGCTTCCAGAAGGTTAGAGAGTGGGCGATGGGACGGGGATCACGGACATTGACATGGCCGGGGCAGGGCAAGACCTTGATGGCGATCCTGGAAAATGCGACGCGTGACTTTAAAGTACATTTGCTTGCTGACTTGGCAATGATAAGAGGGACCCGAGAACAGCGCCGATACGAAGCATGCTCGTTAGGCCGCGCTCCCTGTGCCTGGGACGTCGATGGGGAGTTGAAGGGCTGCTGCCCTTTACTTGGAAAGGGCACCGCACGCATATCATGTAGCCGGAAGCAGAGAGAACCCGCAAACACGAGTTCCATGGAATGATTTAGCATGGACACAATAGCCGATACCACCTTCGAAGCGAGATAGGTTTCGAGGCACCGTTGGTTACTGGAAAACTAGAATCAACATCACCACCAATGGTAGCTCCACGGGACTCGACAACATAGGTTCGTCCCTGGTCTTAGACTCATTGACTAAGAAGTGGACCAGGAGGGGTAGAGTGTGTTGACAGGCAGCAACAGACTCACTTCCACGCGCCAAGGCTGCGAAGCGAAGGAGTACCCAGGTCAACTAGAGATGAACATAGAGGGGCGCTGGCTGGGCCTCCAGTCCGATGACCAGCTTCAGGCACGGGCCGAGAACTTGCAATTACCACGGGGTAATAGCTTCGTAAACACTATGAGAAATGGTTTGATGGGAAAATTTTCTTACTGGAGAGTCCAAGCCAAGTTTACCTAATCCCAATCGTTTCGGCGGCGGGCCTCGGCACCACTTGGTCTCCTCCCACGACGGAGTTTTTCTTGCTCGCTCGATGGATGGGTCCGCCGGATGATGTGGCTCGTTCACAGCGCACTTGCAAGCCCATTTACCCCAGCAATGAGACGTAAAATGGCTCTTCATATGTTGACGGCACGCCGACGGATCGAAAGAGAGCAAGGACGGGGCTTGGAAAGCAGGGGTAGGTAACTCACATCCATGTCTCAGACGTCCCGTTTCCGTGTTCGTGCCCGACATTGAATTCCCCATGCCACCACCATCCCACGAAGTACGTAACGATTGCTTAGTTTGGCTTCTTAGCTCCCAACGTGCTAGACTGAGAAGCCAGAGCGCACTGGACTTCTGGATCTCTTGTTCTCTTTTCCCACTGTTTTCCTAGTCCCAGCATAGCCATCGATTCGCAACCCACTGTATCGTGCAAGCTGCGCTCGACCCAGAATACCCCTGAAAGGGGAAATGGCTACAATGACCTAAAACTAGGTTGGTAGGCAGAACATCTCGCCCAGCTACCTGGGGTTTATGGTGTTCCCATAATATATCGTGGCATATTGTGACGTTTTGCCTACGCAACCCGGACAAAACAATTATCTTGTTTCCTTCCTCCCTCACCTGCATCTGCCGAGGTAACAATTGCGCCTGCCAGCATTGACTGTTTGGCTTATCTTGAACTACAGGTCTGGCCTATAGGCGCTAGTGCGCCGTTGCTACTATGTAGATCACCGATGCATCACCATTGAGAAACGGGTTCGTGCATAAAGTCACTATGGCCTTCAGAGGTGTACCAATCTGCTGCGTTAGAGGAGACCACAGTACATAGTACAGCCCAACCCTTTTTTCTCTCCTTTTTTTTTTTTTTTTTTTTTTTTTTTTTTTTTTTTTTTNNNNTTTTTTTTCTTTCCCTTTCCCTCCCCCCGCCTTCTCCTTCGGGTAGGGGAGGGGACGACTGACTGAATATTACGACAATGGTTGTCTCACCGCCTGTATTACGCGACGTTGATGGGGAGGGGCTAGGTAATGGAGACTTGGTGCTGGAATTTGCCAGACAGGCAAAGCTGACGAGATAAGGCTGACGGGTTGTTGTTGCCAGGTATGGCGTGACATGAAGAGCCTTTCCTGAATTGGCCGAGAGAGATAAGAGATCTCTCGATCCCGTGCCGTCTGACGGGACTTTTCCCCAACCCCAGCTCATGTCATGGATGGATGCGTGATATGGAGAAAGATTTTCACCCTGTTCCTCTTCCTTTGCGTTATCATGCCCCATTGTGCACCGCTGATTGGTGCGCACGATCCAGGCTGCCCAAGGGCAACGAGCAACGCATGTGGCCCCCGGGGAAGATCACGACTCGGACGGCCTGCGCTGAGGCTCGGTCTTGATTGGCTACCCCAGACTTTTTTAGCAACCTGAATTGGGCCAGCATTTGCCGATTGGCCGCACGCCCCCTCAACTCTGCAAGGAAACCCCTTCATGTTGGCCTCGACGATTTTGCTGATGGCCCTGTCTCCGGTCTCCCTCCGGTGGCTAAGTCCCGGTTCCGGTCCGGTGCTGGAAGCATGCCTGATTCCCCGTCGTCTTCGTTTCACCGGATGTACGAGTGGATAGATACCTACTCCATGCAAAGCGAAAACTGAGGCGCTCTGTTTGGTCGAATGTGGGGTAGACGGGGTGGAGGGCAGGCACTCTGCCTGTGGGTAGCGGTAGACAGTCCTTGGCTTGGCCCCTGGAGACAACGAGGTGAGAAGCCCATTCAAGATTGCGCGAGGGCGTGTGGATGTGGGCGTGTGGGCGTGTGAATACTCGCATGCTCCAGTATGCAACATGGCACGGGCTTGGCACTCGAAGAGATTACCTTTTGCGACGCAGGATTACACCAGATATTTTGTTGGGCAAGAAAGACAAGAGAAGACCCAGCCTCCACAGAACCGAGCACACGGAGTGCTGTCGATGCTTTGGCGTGCTCGTCCTGATCGAGTCGTATGCAGCATGCCATGTTGCTTGTCTTCAAGGGTGGTGCAGGCTAGGTCGTTTGTTGTGTGGGAAATTTCCAAACCCACAAAGTTCGGGCTTTTCTGGATGGGCGCACGTGCTCTCGCCAACTGGCCCAGCCATGAGAGGTAGGAGGACATCGAGTACATGGTTGTAAGGAAGGAACAGCGATTGCTGACCAGGATGACTGGGAGCAAGTGCGCTCATGCAAATGTCCACTATGTATTCGTACATACACGACTACTACAGTACATGTGTTTAGCAAATATGATAGAGAAGGAGGAAAAAAGGCAAAGAAAGAGAAGGAGTGCGACACTGATAACGCGACTCATTTTCACTCGTCGCAGCCTATCACCTCCCCCGGCAGCCCTGCTTTAATCCCAGCACGATATTCCAAGATCCGGGTATCACATCCGGAAGCCCTTGTGTCTTGGATTGGCATAATCTCACAGCGCAACACAAGCATGCATGCACGCATGCACCAGAGATAGGCAAACTGCATTCGGCACCGGGAGCATATATACTCAAGGTATGCAAAGCGCTGTTCCAGGAATAGGACGCCGAAGGACAGTGTTGAGTTGAGGCCTGCGTGCTCGACGTACCTGGTATGCGTAAAGTGCGCCACCGTGGCACAACGTCACAGCCAATGAATTTTCATGGCTCTCAAAGGTCGACGAGACGGATTTGTCGGTTTTTTTCATCTTATCATATCACAAGATACCGTTCTGAAACCCGACTGGTAGCATGGACTTGACCCAGCGGCTGAGCAGGCGAGCAATCCATGCCATGCCGTGCCATGCCGTATATAGATCGACACCTCCCATCCCCTGATCCGCCTGGGTCTGATTTTGGCCGCCACGCTATACCCCTCCTACCTCTCCAATGTGCAAAGCTTGATATGTGGTGTATGGCTCTTTTTATCTCTCTCGAGCTCGGAGATGTGTGTCTCTCCCGCAGTTGAAGGGAATTATTGAATCTACGTCACCTGACTTTCCTATCTGATAAGCCATGAGGCCTTTAGGAATTAAGGTCCGTAAGTAAGGCCGGGCAAGCAAAGCGAGGCGGTTCCCTGCCCACCTCCAGCAGTTGTGTTGTGCCTGCCTTGTCTTATATCAGTGCCTGCCGACGTCGCACTCTTCCGAATCTGCTTCCTTATCTCTGGGCTCTCTTCCTCGCACCTCCCCTATGAATGCCAATCGAAACCTCCCTCTTGATTCATTCACCTTCGTCCTCACACTATCTGAATCCCATCCTGACCGCTTCGAGTTGGTTTCCTATTCCCTCGTCTGTTCCCTCTTTGCATGTCCGCTTGCCTGCCCCAACCGGATCCGTCGTCATTGCAGCACCTGTCTACAGAGACCCCTACAAAATCCGTCGCACACGCCCTGGCGCACCCCTCCACCCCCTCCGATTCGACGGCGTTCTGTTGCGGTACCTTTGGATTCCCATCGACTCGATCTCAAATATCATCATAACTTTAGGGTTTGGCTCCAGTCATTATCTGGGCTGATCGACCCTTTCTTAACCCCTGTACGACGCCCTAGAATCCAACAAATACCCGCCAACGAAGATTCGAAAAGGAACAAGCCTGCTGCGGAAGTTTAGCCCACGTTCGCGATAGCCCCTCGAACCCCGCCATCGCGACAGACCCGGCCGCCTCTATCCTCGTACTGGTTCTCCATCGCACAACAGAAAGACCCTACTTGCGAGCCTAGCCAACGAGTCTCCTGACCACACGGGCCTTCAAGGTCCCTCTTTCATTTTGTGTCATTCGGCCGTTCGGACCCGCCTCATCCGATCTTGGAATCCTACACCCGTACAGATTATTACTAGCACCCCGACGCACAACAACTTGGGGCACTAAGTCGTTAATCACTTGTGCTTAACCCAAGGTCGCTTGTCACCGGCGTACTCGTACACAAATCCATTAATTATCGTCAGAACGCGGCCACCCCTCCCCCTCGTTTCCAGCTGCCGCACCCTCCAGCTCGCCTGCAGTGGCTGGTACTTTGGACCCTCCGAATTTGTTGACTGATCCACCGCTGTACGTAGTCTTTACGTACTGGCTCACCTCTCGAATGGCTTGTGCAGGCTTTGTTGCACTTCAGGTCTCCACCAGCTCTTCAGCACCCTCGTCCCGCCTTGGCGTCCTGTCGTCGAATAAAACCCCCAAACTCCAAGACGTCCCCCCCGATTCCGCAGTCCCTCTGTCTCGAGTCTTTGAGTTTAGAGGAGACACCGCGATGCCCGCTCAACTCAACGGCGACTTCACGGGCAGCATCCCCATGCACATCCCCGCAGATCAGACCAACAACTACCGCAAGCAGCACAAGCACTCGCGATCCTCCTACTCAGAGTCCTCACCCTTGGCCACCTCGAGAAATAATTCCCTGACGTTTCGTCCGCCCAAGAGGCTCATGTCGTCTCCCAATAAGACCATTGCCATCATCAACGCGAGCGGTCGACAAGCTGCGTCTTTCATCCGCGTCGCAACCGCCGTAGGCTATCATGTACGCGCTCAGCTGAGAAACCTGGAAGGTGTCGTTGCGACCGAGGTGTCGACCAACCCCAACGTCACTTGTTTCGTAGGCGAACTGTATACCAGACACAAGCCTACAGAGGACAATAAGGATGTCACCCAGAACGGCCCCCTTCGCGGAGTGGGCGTAAACCATGATCTCATCTCCAACCTTTTTCGCGGCGCACAGCTCGCCTTCATCAACACCACCTTCTATGGCGACGAGCTTCAGATTGGGAAGGCCTTGGCGGATGCCGCCAAGAAGGCCCGTGTTCAGCACTTCGTCTATTCGTCCATGCCGGACCACGCTGCGTACAATCCGGAGTGGCCGTCCCTGCCGCTATGGGCAGCGAAGCACAAGGTCGAGGACTATGTGCGAGAATTGAAGCTGCCTGCCACATTTGTGTACACCGGCATCTACAACAACAATTTTACCTCTCTCCAGTACCCCTTGTTCTGCATGGAGCTTCAGGATGACGGTTCTTTCGTGTGGCAGGCCCCCTTCCACGAGGACGCGAAGTTGCCCTGGCTCGATGCCGAACATGACGTGGGACCTGCTGTATTGCAGATATTCAAGGACGGTGTAGGGAAATGGAACGGCGAGCGCATTGCGTTGGCGTACGAGTATCTAACGCCAAAGGAGGCATGCGCGCTCTTCTCCCGTGGCCTGGGTCGACCGGTCCGATACATCAGAGGCCCGATCGAGCTCAAGGTCCGTATACCGGCCGGGTACCGCGAGCAGCTCGAGGCATTGGAAAAGCTGTTCCGCGCGGACGAACCAGACCCGAAAAAGCAGCCCCCGTATTTTGGCGATTCCAAACTAGAGGAGAGCTGTCCGCGAGAAGCATTGGAGTTATGGGAGGGCCCGAGAGGACTGGAGGAGTATGCCCGGGAGATGTTCCCACTTGAAGAAGAAGCCAATGGGCTGACGTGGATGTTCGACGACGATGAAACAGGAGGCGAAGACGATGAGGTCCAAGCAACAGCCACGTCGGTTGGGCAGTTGAGGATCCACGACGACGAGGACGATGAAGACGAAGACGATGGCCTGGTGATGCGAATGGGTCGCAAGCGTGCCGAAGAGGAATGGCTCGCATGACGCTTGTCGGCTCTTGCGTGTCGGACGTGAGGGGCGAGTGTCTCGATCGAAAAGTCTCGAGGATATCGACAGAGGTGCCGCGGTGAAGGAATGCTCGTACATTTCGTATGACTTCGCATCTCTCAACCTTCTCGTCCCCCCCCCTTTCTTCTATTGCTCATGTCCGGAACGGTTGGCTATGATTAATACAGGACATGGGTTTGATTGTTTTTGAGGCGTCGACAAGGCTTGAAAGGGATGTTCTATGGCGTGGTTGATGACATTTCTTATTTTTTTTTTTATTTTGCAACAAAAGGGGAACGCACCAGCAAGGTCTGCTTGTGGACAACACTGGATGTCCAATGACGAGGCATTAGCGATACTTCAGCCATCGGACGCCCCAACAGCGCATACCACGAGCGTGTTTTTCTTTGGCGTTAAGAGCAGTGGGAAAAGCAAGGACGATGGATCGGTAAAACGGGAGCCATATGGACGTGTTTGTGCTTGTTGCGCTGCGATACTCCATCGAGCCTAGTAATTTCGAAGACAGCAATAAAAGACTCTGTATATGATGCCAAGTAATCTTCAGGGTGCCGAGATGGCTGTTGTTGAGCATCGGACCAGGCTGTAACAAAGGGAAGACGGTACAGCAATGGACTAACGCCTCTACGTCGACGGTCGAGATGAGAGGACATGTGGCGAGATTAGGAAGAGCGGCAGGTCGGCAAGTGACGAAGGGTGTCTAGGACGGCACGACCGGGAGGGAGACCAAGCAGCCAACCCCTCCGGTCTTATGAATACGCATGGGCTTATCAGCCATGATGACGAACGAGACACGAGCAAAAGCAAGCTGTCTTGCATTTCCATTTTGCTTGGGCTGGCTTCGATTCCCCTGGGGACGGGGACTGGGATGATATAATGTCGCGTGCTGTAGGCGGGGGTTAAACGTGGGGGTTCTGTCGTTTCCCCAGGATTGGCGTGCCATGCGTGAAGTGAGGTATCGTGGTTTCTCCCGAGCCCGTCGCCGCACCACCTGGCAAAACAAATCACGCGAAGCTGATAGATGATGCCACGTAGAAGGCTATTTCGATCTGCTATGGGACATGATGGGATTTCGCCCTTGAAGGGCCTGGCGTGGGAGGCGGGAAGCTTATCGTGGGGTTTATTGTAAAGGTGCTGAACTGGCAGAGCAGGCGGTATCAACGAACCAAACGTCCTGTGTCGGGCCGCCCCGAGCAGGTAAAAGGGCCCCGCCGCGGAAAGACGCGGGGGGGTCCCGCCCTTCTAGAGTATACCTGATGCCACCTCCATTCGGCTGCCCCAAGAATATGGTGAACCCAGCTTCGCATCATTGTCCACCAAGTTAGCCTTTTGTGCCGGTTTTCTTCTCTTCCAGCTCCAAGTTAGCTGATATGATACCGCGATAGCTACTAGGGTTCGAAAGAAAAGGAAAGTTGTGCGCGTGATACGACGAGGGCTTCCCGCTAACTGCGTACGTGCCCAGAGGCAGGCGAGGTAGGTATACGGAATAGGCTTGCTGCAGGATATAGCGGCATGGGGGTTACCGCCGCTTGGACGCTGTGCCTAGGCTTGGGGCTGCCCGTTGCGGCTGTGCTCAGGCCAACAATCACCAAACACAATGACAAAACAGAGGTGGGAGGTGACACGTAAGATTGTGTAAGCGAGCACATTCAGCGGTGTCATTCACGTCACACAAAGTCATTGCAAAGGGTATAAAGTATATTTTCTCGTCCAAAACGGCGAATGGTATCTTGCTATCTCGACAAATCACTGCGATAGGACAACGGTGCGATGCAACAGAAGCTGCAGACAAAGGCAATCAAGGCGTTGGCCATTGAGCTTTTCACGTGGAATCAACCTAAGCCTTGGTCTCCTTGCCAACGATCGAGGGGGGTCCCGCGACCGAAGGAGGTCCAGCCATACTCTCGTCGTCCAACGTCTTGCCAACGTGACCCTCGGGCAGGTTGTTGAGCTGGTCCTCCATCTTGTCCAGGTGGCGGAACTGGATCCAGAAGAGGCAGCCGGCGATGAAGGCCAGAATAGCCACGACGCCGTAGTTCCAGACCAGAAGGGGATCGGCTGCGAGACCAACCAGGGCCTGGCCCAGAGCGGCAGAGAAGGCCGTCATGAAGAGGGCCACAGCCTGCACCATGGATCGCATGTTCTTGGGAGCCTTGGAGAAGGCGTACTCGAGCGAAGTGATGGACGCGAACACTTCGGCCAGGGCAATCAGAATGTACGAGCCAGTCTGGGCCCAGACGTTGATGGGCGCGGGCTCGCAATCCCTCATGCCACCCTCAGCATCGTCGTATATGTCGCCGCTGGCGTACCATCCGCACTCAGAGCTCTGGTAGATGTAGTACTGAACAACAGTTGCCCAAATCATGGCAGCGCAACCAGTGAAGAAGCCGGCTGCGATCTTCTTGATGGGCGTGAACTTGATGCCCGCCTTGCGGAGGGCGGGGTAGATGAAGAAGTCGTTAAGCGGGATGAAGATGAGCAGAGAGAAGGGGTTCAGGTTGGACAGGATATCGTTGGGCACACCATGACGCTCCATGGTCGCTGCCTGCGAGATCAGGTTGTTGTTGACTGTTCACATGTTAGCCCTGAATCAACGGCAAAGTATTCCATCACAAACTTACTCTGATTGTAGCAGAGCCAGAAAATCGGGTAGTAGCAGAAGACAACGCAAGCGCTGAAACCGCGAGCGAGCTCATCAACCCAGGCGTCGTCGAAGTTCATCCACGCGGGGCGGTTCTCGGGAGCGATGTTGGAGGGCTTCACCTTCTCCCAGAAGGTTCCGTCGTTCATGTTCCTGTACGTCTGGAAAGGATTGATGGACCAGCGACCCTTCTGGGCGTAGGCGAACGTCTTCATGGCGGGTCCAAGAACGGAGCCAGAGGGAGGGCGACGAGCGTAGCGCTTGCGGCCCCAGAGCATAATGAGAGGGCACAGGGCCAGAAGAATGGTCGGCAGGGTGAAGGACAGGTAGAAGCCAACGTACAGCTCGGCGTACACCATGGTGACCTGGCCGACGAGGGCGCCGACATTGATGAAGAAGTAGAACCACAGGTAAATACGCTCCACCGTCACACGCGGGTCGACGATGACACGCTCGCCAGACTTGAGGGTCTTGGTATACATGCGCATTTCTCCGAGCTGTTCGATGATCAAAATGTTGACGTTGGGCTTGAAACCACCGGTACCGAATCCAATGACGATGATGGCAATAATCATGGCAGCCAAGGAGCCGCCTTGGTTCTGAATGACACCGGGGAGAGCAGAGGTAATGAGAATGATGTGACCGATCAAGTCGATGCCGAGCGAGACGGAGATGGTCTTGTAACGACCCCAGTACTGGTCAGCGACGTAGGCACCCAAAAGTGGCATGGAGTACTGCCAGAACTGGTTGAAGGTGGTGATGCCGGTAGAAGCTCGCTGACCCATGCCCAGGGCACCGGGCTGGTCGAGGTCGGCACCAGTGGTGGAACCCTCAGGGAGAGGCTGCTGAATGAAGTTGGTGACTAGCAGCATATAGTGGTTAGAGTCGTCCGGCATAGATACAAGACGCAGGACCGGAAGGCGGGATGACTTACAGACGACGGTACTTCCGTAGTAGGAGAAACGCTCGCAAAGCTCGATGATGGCAATGGTGAAGACCTTGAGAGGGATAGGACCAGCAACGCGACGGAGGGTAGTGAGCTCCTCGGTGGTAGGAAAGTCGGCATGATCCTCCAAGGTGGAAGGACCAGCACTGATGCTGGCGTCGCCAGTCGTCGCAACGGCTTTCTTCTCCTCAGCAGCGTGGGACAAGGCGACGGATGCTCGACGAGCATCCTCGGCCTCAGCATGAAGCTGAGCGCCGGTGACGGCCTCGGCCAAGACGTCTCCGGTAGTCATATCGAAGAAAGTCAACAGGGAAGCTCAAGGTAAAGTTGTCCCACGACGATGACGGTAGAGAACAAGACAGGAGCACAACGCGCCAGACCCGGGGGAAAGGTCCTCCTATGTATATGATTTACGGTAGCACCACGATACACATGCCAAGAACGGGTTGCACCGTGGTTGGGCCAACCCAGCTCGGTTACGGGCGGCCAAAGAAGAGCTCAATATCCATCACAGCATGCGCATCGACAAGGGTTCATGGGATTTTTGCACGAGGCGGCGAGTGTAGTCTCATCCTAGCCATCTTGATAAGGGAGCTGGTCGCACGGGCGGCATCTGGGAGGCCCATGCTGGTGTAAGTGGTTCCCTCTTGCGGTTTAGATAGATGAAAAACCGGGCCATGCCTGTACGCCGACTTGTGACAAGGGCGATACGCGCAGCCGTCGAGGCCATTGGAGGTGGGTGGGGGACTAGACGAACGGCCAAGGCGTCCAGAAGGCCCAGTCGATGCATGGAACAGCTCCCGAGAGCTCTTGATCCCGGCCAAGAGATCACTCGAGACGCGGGGACACTTTCCTAGACGAGGAATCTCCCGGCGATTGGTGGCGTTCGGGGGCACACGACAAGCTCGACAGCGAAAGCTCGGGCCCGCCACTTGGCAACGATGTGCCGGCTTGGTATTTCCTGACGTGCAGTTACCAGACGGGCGTGGCGTCTTTAGGGGCTGGGCTCCTGCGAAGGAGGGGGTTGGTTTGGGCGTTGAGCAACACCACTTCAAGGACGGAGATAACGAGGCTGTCGCGCGATCAGCCGTTCTCGACCTCGTGCGAGGCACGTTGGCGCTTATCACGACGGGCACAAACCTTGACGAAAAGGCATGCCTGGACGAAGAGAGCCTCGACGGGCGATGATACGATTTTCCTCTCGTGATAAGGGTCTGCAGATGGTAGGAGTGGGAGTGGAGGTCCTTTGGTTCCTTGGCCAGGATCTTTTTCATCGCTGCCAAGGCTGACAGGGCCAACCTGCCTCGATGTTGGCCTTCCATGCGATTGTTATCGTACCGTAGCCCGTCAGATCATGACCCAGAAGGGAAGGGGAGGGGACTGAGTGAAGCACAGTAGCATCTGAACAGAAGGTGGTTGAAATTGAGTCGAAGCCGGTCGTTTCGCCCGAAGCAAGCTACTTACTAAGTACCTACCTTACCTCAAGTTAAGTTAAGGTACTGGAGCCCCCGTGTACCCCATCGTTACCTCCCAACACCGTACACTGCGCTGTGGTTTCCTCCCAGACTCGCACTAAGGCCGGGATTTGCAGAGCTAGTATTCGGCAAGTACCCCTGGCCAGCGTGGGTCCTGCCACAGCAAGGAGGGAAAGGAAAGGGATGCAGCCATCCCCACCTTCCGCCTGGCTTAGTGGAGGTCCTTTTGCTTGACGCTTTCGTCACCTTCTTAATCGGGCTTACGCCACGCCGGGGATCCACGCTACGGCGCCCGCTCCCTGACGACACCATCACCAGTTTTCACCACCACATCTGTTGACGTCGCGATACGACTCGGGCAACGGCCAATACGCCGCGCTGGACGCCTATTCCGCTGGTATTTCCCCTATCGCTGGTCCCCTCACCGTCAGGTTAGACTCGTGCAACCACAGTACCCACCAGACTCGCAGTCTCAGCTTTCGGCATAAATCGCTGGGTAGATATCGACTGGCAAGATTCTTCACTTCCTCTCGGAGGCGTGATTGCATCGTATCATTGCCAAGGCCTCTACGTGCAAGCGCGCCAAAGGGAACCAACACCTTGAAAATCAGCGACTTCTAAGAAGCTGTACCAAGGGTTCGAGGCGAGGGTAAGGTTTCTTTCCTTTCAGTGGCTCCAGCTGCCCCATTACCATGCCACGACCCGCTGTAAAGAAACTTGTGGCGACGGTGCTGGACAAGTGTGCTCAGGTCCACAAAGGTTATTTGCGCAAATGATCTCAATAGACTTACTAGTAGTGTTCGTGTATTGTAGTCAACTGTCCCTACGCGGATCCTGGTCGTGGGAGTGATAAGCTGTCCAGCATGGCATAGGCATTACATCCTACTACAGCATCGATCGAGTGCGGTAGCCACCATCTCGATATGATGCATTCCATGACGGCTTGCGAGAATCCGTGCCCTCGGAGTGTCTGCTGTTGTCACCCCTAAAGTGGCGAGAAGCTCTCTATTGACAGTGGTCATTCGATAGTTTGATGCTCTTGGGACCCTACGTCTCGATTTTTGAATAAATCGACCATGAACGGAATAGAATACGACCATGAGGATCAAGCGGGGAGATTAGAACGATCCACTGGTTTGTGCCCTTTGATAAGCCCGTCTGGTCGTCAAGGTTGTGGGCACCGGCGGGACTTTTGTTTAATGAGTCCAGACTCGGCCGTGGATTGGCCAAGGTTAAATGGGTTAAGGTGTAGGAGCTGTTTCCTGGAGCCTTTTTGGTCAAACATGCCTACTTATGGCTGTAACATGTGGTGGGGTCATGTGAGCTGACCCTGCCTTGGGACAGCTGAGCACCTCAGGCGAGTGGAGAGATATCAAGGAGACGGTTCCTTGAACTACTATTCGCTGCAAACAACCAAACAACAACAAGCTTCGAAGTAGTGAGAGAGGAGAGTACCTGGAAAGATGCTTGCAATGAGCTGTTGGGATGTACTCGGGAGCTAACAGCCCGGGAGGCAAATTTGATATAAGAGTGAATCTCCTGGCCTGGTTTCTCTTTCTGTCAAGTGTGTAAGTACTAGCAATCGAGTGACCAAGCTGCGCGTTTGCCGACGCCAACACCACAAATCTCCTGATGCCCTTCGGACGGTCAACAGCGTCTATCTTATCCAACCAGCATCTAAATGCTGTCTAACTGAGATATTACGAGACTCTAATCATAATAACAATACAACCCTCATCAGGTAAACATATACACCATGCGCTTCAGGACACCCGTCCCAACCATCCGCAACGCGCTTTTCTACAGCACAATGCCCGGCAACACCACTTACACCTTACCCTTGAGCAAGTTGCCAATCATCTCTCTGCCCGTGATCCTCGTCGTCTTCCACAGCGTCGGCAGATCCAGCGTGCTCGACAGGCCGTCGGCGAAACCGAAGAAGAGCATGGGCGGGATCCAGCCGCGCGCGTACTCGAGCGCGAAGCACCCCTCGGGCATCTTGTACTGCTTGGCGTCGCCCCGGCGCAGGTGGTGCACGCTACCCGCCGGGTACACCTCGGCTTCGTACGAGCCCGGCACGTACGCCGTCTGCACCCCCGAAAGAATGTGGAAGTAGTCGTCGGCCGTATGCCGTCCCGTGTGTCCTTCGGTGCCGATGGCGGTGCCTGCGCGTCGGTTCGCGTTAATCGTGGGCTGGCTGTAGACTCGGCAGTAGTAGCAGCTCGATCGACTTACCAAAAATGATCAGATATTCAGTGACACCTAAAAGCCCATCAGCACCCATTCCACTCCATACATCCAACACTGGAACACATACTGGCATGGATAATGTACATGGCACCCATCGCGCCGCCAGCATTGTTGAAGACCCAGTCCTCCTCCGTATTGACATGCGCGGGCAGCTTCTCGTTCAGTTCATTCACAATGTATTGCACCACGCCGCGGGTGTTGTTCCCATGCTCCGCGATGCCGCGCTTGGCCAGGTCGTGCAGGTGCTCCGTGTCGAAAATGTAGAAGCTCTCGAGGTTCTGCTCGACCATCAAGACGACGCCCGCGAGCAGGCTCGTGAGCAGTGCTAGGATGCCGAGCAGATTGACGATGCCGCCGCGCGATTCTGAGGGTGCCATTGCTAGTGGAGCGATTTACGGTACAAGATACTCGAGAAGGACGGTTGTGACACCAATATAGGAGCTTGAAATTCCCATTCATAGCTCTGAAGTTCGGGAGCAGTCACGGAAATTGCGATGACCCTTGAAAGTTCTGCCGCGTCTCACCGCCCACTGTGACAGACATGTAGGGACTTGGCGCCTTTTCCACTGTAGGCGAAATAGGATTTGTTGTAAATGGCGTCTGTGTGAAATGCTAGAAATCCCACCAAGCTGAAAGCTCCTTTGGCTTTTCACCTAAAGATGTCTTATTCTTCTAACAAGTTTAGGAGGCCTTTTCTAGAGGAAATGACGTGAACTCTGACCTTCTCTAGAAGAAATCGCCGCTAACATACCGAACTATCAAATACAAGCCCTGCATAAACCATTGAGACCAAGCCTGGTCAATCCTGCGCCCTTGTTTTGTAGACGTACATATAGAATCAGTCGATCCATTTCGTTTATTCAACGTCCGATGCTCCCATGACCTCGGTCTTGTCCGGGTCATCTCCCTCGTCGTCCAGACGATCCTCATCCTCCATAAAGGCAGTCTGATCCCCTTCTTCTTCAGCCTCCACATCGTCCATGGTAACATCGCCGATGGCATCGCCATTTGTCTCGGGAACTGCTAGGAATTCTGTATCGTCATGTCCCAGAGTATTCGGGTCTTTCTCTCCATCCTTGCTCTCGCTGGCTGGCCTAGGCTTCTTCACTGGGGCAATGATGCCAAGTTCATCCTCGTGGCCATGCCAGCGACCGAGCCGACGTGACGATCGTCTTAGTGCCGCAGCATATGCACTGACCTCCTCCCCAAAGTCGTCCTCCTCGCTCGCCAATAAACAAAGACCCCCCATGCCCTTCTCGCGGAACGGACGGCCACTCTTATCTTGAACATACGCTGCATTCCTCGCCGTTGGCGTTTCTTCCTCGCTATCTTCGAAAGGATCAGCCTGCAGCTGAAGGCGAGTATATGCTCTGAAGATGGCACCATCTTGTCGTCGGATCCGTCGGCTCCTATGGTGACGTCGACGCAGGCCCCTATCGAGAATGTATTCAACGCGCTGGTTGCGATTCCGCTCTACGGCAAGCTGGTGCGCTGTCGGTGGCCGTGGCTTCCTTGCAATCACCCCTTCTGATGGCTGGTGTGCTGGCGACGAGGCCTCAAAGATCTGGTACTTGAGAGGCGCTCCACGTCGAGATGACCCAGCAGCACTTGTCCTGGCCAAAGCTCGCGGCGGTGGCGTCGATCGGGTACTATCCATGTCGGACTCATGCTTAGAAGGCCTGATGCGTGGTAGAATCGCCGGACCTTCGTCGTTGAATGCTGTGCGGGCCTTGCCGCGCTTGGTCTCCCTTTCGTTCATGTAGGCCTGGTCCATTTCTAGTATTTTGGCCCTGGTCTTCTGTTTCGCCAGCCCAAATTCGATCTCCTCCTCGGTATCTTTGTTCTCTTTGCTCTTTTCCTCTTCGGTCATCTCTTCCAGCTCCGGCACTCCCTGGTTCGCAACGTCCAGGCCGTAATCAACCCCGGCTCCGTAGGGGTTCTCTTCGCACCCTTCCTCGGTAAAGTCGGATTCCAGATAAAACCACATGAGCCATAGAAACGCCCTAGCTCGTGATTGGCTGCTATACTGTGTCTTCATGATCAAGTCATGAAATTCGTGGTGACGCGGGAAATGGAGCTCTGCAATCTTCTGTGCGGTGTTGCACATGACGAAGATGAGGTTCACCGGATTGGTCCGCGGGACGTCTTGCTGCTTGATTTTGTCTAGGGAATTGGGCTCATCGCGATCTTCAGCGCCACCCTTGAGAATTGATTTAAGACGGGGTGCATCTTGCAGTTGCTTGTATGCGTGTGCGTCTTGATGAGCTTGGAGTGACGGTATGGCGTGATAAGTGCGCAGCTGTGCGCGCATCTCAGGGAAAACTGTCTACGTTAGAGACACGTAAGTGAGCATCGAGAAAACACATACAGTTGAGCGTGGTGTTCATCCGGCCGACATTGACCAGCAAGCAGACCATGGCCATGCCCTTGGCAGCTTCCCGATCACTTAAGAGCTTGTCCCGTAGGACCTTGCTTGTTTTTGTGCTGCGCGCCATTGTATCGATGTAGAGGTCGGCAAAATTCTGCTTAGGCAGGTCCGGGTCATACGAGTTGGTGAAGACCTCCATTTCATTGTCGAAGATGGCTTTGAGGAAGTCGAATTGAATATCCACCCTCCAGAGCGGCTCGCCGTCATCCTTCTTCAGGTGTCGGATTTTGCCAATCTGCTGCCCGTTGACGTCTTTGCTCTGGGACGCCCTCGATTTGGACCGTGATGGCTTGTCGGCAGGATCGGGAGTTACATCTGCCATTTGGGCATCTTCGTCGTCGGAAAGAACTCTGGAGGCGAAGGACTTGTCGACGTGCACGGGGGAGCTGGGAGGCTCTACGTCGGACGTGGCCGCCACGGAGCTGGGGGAAGCCATCGCGAAGCGGGTGCAGGGAGCTGCGATAGATGGAGTGACGAGGTTGAATCAAGCAAATGCGCAAGCTGGTCGTCTCGGATCAGCGGCGCATCGTCCGCAGGCAGCGTGTGTTTTGGCAATCGTGGGCGGCGAGGCAATTGATGGAAACTGATGATGAAGGAGCGTTGGAAGGAAAATGGCGAAAGCGAAGGTGGGATTGTGAAGGTTGTGGCAGCCTTGAGAAAGTCTCGTGCGGGTGAGGCGCAAGTGCTCTCACAGGGCGCCTCAGCTCTGCATTTTGCTGAACCGCGTCAGATACCTACGCTAGAGCAGACGAACAGGGGGTGGGCTCACGACTCCAGCGTGGCCCCATCATGCGTGTTGGCTGCCACTTCATTCCAGTCGCCAAGGCATCGCTCTCTCGTCTGTAAGGAGTGGTTTCAATTATCATGTCGCGAGACTGCACTATAGATATACCATAATTGTGTTGTATTATTGGCTTGCAGATGGACTTGATGAACGGAATTTGCAGCGATCCAAGTATGTCCAACAGTGTAAGATGGCAATCATGATTGTCGGCGGTCCCCTCACCGCTGTCCGAAAGCGATGTTCCGTTCCTTCCATCGCCCCAACTCTTCTAACTGTAAGCAACTCGTGGTCGATCAACAATGGCCAAGGCTCTGCAACTACCTTCATTTTCACTGCAACGCGAGGTTCTGCACGAAAGCTTGGAACCATCAAGCAAAGGCGAGATCGGCAGCCTGGGCTCAGCAGCTAAGATCTGCCGGGGCTCAGCCGCGAGGACCAGGCGCGCTAGACGCATTGGGCTTGATCCCTTGACGTTCTGTCGTACCTGATTCCGAACTGCTCTCCAAACATCAACAAAACCATCACCTGGGAGCAACCGCCACGACCAGGCCTTTTTCAAGGTCGCATTCTCTACTAACCCACAGCAGCACAGTCAACGGGCACTTCAAACAGCGAGAAGAGGATCTATCACGCCAGAACACGGGACATTATTGCGAATTCGGCACGGCAAGCAACCCATCCAGCTAGCGACACCTTCAGTCTTGGAGACAACTCCTACCAAGGCGTAACAATGGCCACCCTTGTCAAATCAACACCAGTCAAGCAAACCCTCTCAGCACCTGTGGCCTCCGACAGTCCCGGCACATGGCGACACCCGCGCCTGAACGAGATCACGCGCCGTCGCAATGCCACCACCTTTACCGACAAGAACGTACGGCGGATCGCGTACAACGTCGTTGCTTTGCTTGCGCTTTGGTCTCTGCATGTTGTTGCAAAGCGGTACTTGAGTATTGAAATGTAAGTTTGGGCCAAACACGCTGGTTGGGATTGGCTCTGACTGGGCAGGTTTCCGCTTGCCGTCCGGCCGTACCTTGGCTGGACCTGGTTTTTTGTGCAACTACTTCCGTTTGTCCAAATTGGCCATGCCTGCCTTCCTCTCGTCAGGAAGGAGGATGACCTCTCCGACATACCCTTGACGGCGGCTCAGCGCAAGCTTCTTGGCCTCCCACCTTCGTCCGTCCCGCCTACCCCCGACGCAACATTCAGTACGCCTCCGAGATACTCGCGCACACCTTCGATAGCAGGATCGGTGGGAAGCCGAGGCAGCTACGCAAGCTCGCCGCTCTCTGGCAGAGGCAGCCCGGCTTTTCACGGGTCGACGAGTGGATCAGGGGCGCCCTTCTCCCCTCCAAGCAGCCCACTGTTATACAAGAACGGGAATGGGTTTGGGCAAGGACGAAGGTCCTCTATTGGCTCACCAATTCCCCTTGGGGCGAGCACCTCGGCTAGCTTATTCTCTGATGCCGGCTCCCCAGGCTCTGGCGGCAAGAAGACGAGTGTGGGGTTGAACAACAAGTGGCTCTATGAGAAAGGGCGGAGATCATCTGGCAGTGCTTGGCTGCACTGAGCAAAGGAGAACAGCAGTGTGCTACATGAGTTTGTGTGAGACGAAGCGATATGTCGATGTATGTATGTATATTGGACCAGGACATCCGGTACGAAGCGAAGTAAACACTTTATTATAAATGATCCCGGCATCAAATGCTAATAGATGTAAGTTTCCTTATAAAATTGAAAGTGCTGTCTGCATGTGTTGCTGAATTATGACCAGTTCTGCCTCCCGCATTTTTTGCACTAGTATCACCACACATACAACAAAAACAACCCTCCAGGAGCACAACTTCTCGAACCCTTGGACGGTTCATAACTCTGGAATGGCAAAAAGCAAAAGGTTGCGCGAGCCGGGAATCGAACCCGGCTCTCGTGCTATTTCCGCACTTGGGAAGCACGCATACTAACCACTATACTACTCGCGCTGAAGAAGATGTGGAGTAACTGGCTATTGTAGTTTAAGAGGTATAGTTTTATTACCTCGCACGAGCAACACACATAGATTTAAGTTATGTACATCTCTATAGTTGGTAAAAGATTCTCCACGGAAGTCATTCTATTGCGTTTCCCTATTTGTCTTTATGTTCGTTGTTACTCCATAAAGTATCCGATGCAGTTATTGATGGCCCCCTCCATTGACACGGGCTGGGGTCATGTATACGATGACAGGTACCCCTGGCAAACATTATCAACTTGTCTTCTTCTGTACGGTACCCTCTGTTCTTTCTGTTCCAGAGCTTTAGGCTTTGATTTGTCTCTTCAAAATCTGAGTAGTAGTAGAAGATAGCGGTAAAATGCTGGTTATTATGAAAGGCTCCTGCCAGTGGGCAAACGAAGATCAACACCCATCATGGTGGGGCTACGTGACCCCTCCATGACAGCTTGCGGACCTCCATCACACCTCAGGGAATTAATTCCCCAACCCGCGCTTCTACTGCATACATCACCCGCCCTTCCTCAGTACCGAGCCGCCTCCAAGCTTGCTCTGCGCCCAGACTCCCTCTCCACCCTTACGATGGCCAGCAAGGTCGAAAAAATCGTCGCGCGTCTGCAAGAACGCATCACTGAAGGCGACTACTACGAAGCCCAGCAGCAGACCCGCGTCGCCGCCTCCCGCTACATCAAGACACAGAATTGGACCGCCGCCATCGACATCCTCTACAATGTCGCCCAGTCGCTGCTTAAGGCTGGCCAGGGCGGCAGTGGAGGTGACCTCTGCGTAATGATGGTCGATGTTTACAAGCAGGCCGAGCTAAAGCCCGACTCGGCCACCAAGGGCAAGCTCCTGACGTGCTTGCGGTTGTTTGACGCCGAGGAGCCGACCCGCAAGAAGTTCATCACGGAGCTCATGGGGTAAGCAAGATTCGAGCGGAGACATCGGTGCAGGGCTGACAACTACCTCCAGGTGGTCGGCAAGATTTGGCGAGTACCCCGCCGGCGATCCTGAGCTGCACCACGTAACAGGAACGCTCTACGCAGAAGAACACGAGCCGTACGAAGCAGAGCGTCATCTATTACTAGGGACAAAAGACTCACCCGAGATTCTGCACAAGATGGAGTACACGTGGTACAAGGAGGGCAGTCCGCATCTAGCTCCTCACTTCGCGGCAAGAGGCGTGCTCCCTTACCTCCTTGTAGGCAACGTCCGCGCCGCAAACACCTGCTACCGCCTCTTTACCAGCGCCCTGAGCAGCGACAACCCGGGCCTCGGCGTACAGGACGTGTCGAGCGCCAACTCCGACATTCGCTTATTCCCCAGCCTGCCGCTGCTCAATTTCTTGGGCATGCTTCTCCTCGCCATACAACGCGGGGCGCCCGAGGTCTACAAGGGCCTGGTGTCCAAGTATTCGGCGCAGATATCTGAAGCGGAGGGCTGGGCGGAGCCGCTCGAGTCGATTGCGGAGATGTACTTTGGGATCTCCAGGCCGCGGCAGAGTAACCCGTTGATGGATATGATGAGCGGGCTTTTTGGCGGCGGAGCGGGTGCACAACAGCCTCAGAGACGGGGGCCGAGGCCAATGGTGCAGGGTCCGACTCCTGAAGGCCTGGACTAGGCGAGTTTTCGCACAACGGATGAAGCGTAATGCGAGATGGCATGTACCGGTAGCAATAGGCGGTTGGCGCTGTAGGAGCGACACACGCGACATCTTTAATGATAGCGATTCTGGGCGCCTGGTTCGAACATCCAATTGTCTTCAGCCAATGCGGCGACCTTGGCTCTCATACTTGCTCTTAGAGATTCTAGGACTTCTGTAGCGGGCGAATAAGTAACCGGGACTCCAGCAGAAGGCTACAGTCGTCAGGCTTACCTTCTGATCGATCAGAAGCTGCACTGTGATTAACCTGATGATGCCGAACTGCTTCCGCCAAGCGCTGGCGCTCCCCTAACCAAGCACATTAGTCTACAACTTCAAAGCGCATCTTTCACTCGCGCAATCTCACTCTCAAGCTCTTGATGCTCATCGGGCGGCGGCTCATCCCCGTCGTCAAGCAACGCAAGCGTGGGCGGGAACTCGAGGATGTGATTTCCGTTGTGGTCCCGCGGGACGATGTCGGTTGACTCTCTGGAAGTTTCGCCCTCGAGGCGGACCGTTTCGGCCGAGTTGGACGAGCTGGGTGTCGGCCGCCTTGTCAACTGGCTCTGGAACAGGTTGCGGCGGACAGGGGCAGCCGAGGGCCTGGCGCGCGAGACGGCGCCGTTTGTTCCTCGGGGGCGCTCTGCCATTTGTATGGGCCTTTATTACGTAGAAAAATGAGTGTTTTGTAAAGAACAGGTGAGTATGCTGGTAGGTTGCAGTGTTGGTGTCTGATTATCCGATGCGCTGGGCTGAGAATGGTTGGTCTTTGTTTACTTTCATATGTACGGCGGCTACTGCGCGCTTACAGTGGGTTGACGCTACTTCAGGTACTGGTGCTTGCCGAAGACAGCTTGTCCCAGCTAACACACGGCCAAAGCTCCGGTATCAATACCTTCCCGCGTGCTTGCAACATTCTAAAGTACAGCAGATGCATCATTATTATTGCAATACGAGTCTCAAAGGGCTAGCCCGTCGCTCTTCATTCATCGAGAAGTGGGGTCTGAAGGCTTTCGTATCAGGAAGGACACGTGATTCGTTTCGAGAACATTAGATATCCAATTCATCGTTGAGACGTCCGCTTCCCTTAATGACCTGAAAACGGTCCTCTCCCATTGAAATAGCATACAAACTCTATTAACACACGCTTCCTCAACCATGGAAAGAGATAGACGCCGCGGTCCACGATTGGGGAATGAGCAATGCAGAGCAGAGCGTGGTTGACCCCTCTGAATTACAGGGACAGGTTGTAGGAATACTCGTCTTCCATATTCTGGCTAACCCAGAGAACGACCGAACTGTGATGTGGTAAGTAAAGTGTCGTTTCGACGCCCGAAATTGAAGCCCAAACGTACCTCACGCCAACCAGGGCATTGCTGACCACGTTCTCAATGCCCATGCTAAGGGCCGGCATGCCAACACCGGGAACGATAAACTTCAGCACAAACACGGTCACTCCGCCAGCCATACCGCCTGCGAGTGCAGCGAATCCCAGGAAAAGCACCACGCGCGCCTTCCAGGCTACCCCCGACCCGCTGTAACTGAACGAATCAGCGCTCAGCCGCTGCTTCTCGACCGAGTTGATGATGAGCATGCCGAGGCTGGAAAAGACGAGAGGCAACCAGTCGACAAAGTGTACGTGGACATTGGAGCCGTTGCGGGCTGAATGCGACCAGACGGCCGAGTCGAGCATGATGTAGAATGCCAGCGAGAACTGTACGACGTCCATCGAGTTAGCTTGACCTGCCCACAGGGCGCGATATTCCACACGAGCAAGACGCTTTGTTCGAGGGAATGGTATTGGCATCGCAATCAGAGACGCACCAGGGCTCCTGCGCCATAGACTCCCGAATTGCGAACATAGACGCTGTTCAGCCATTCGGGCTTTCGGAACTTCCACAGGCGTTCTTCCTCCATGATGTATACGGGCGCAGAAATAATCGAGATACTAGCCAATCCGCTCGATATCGATCTCGTGGTTGAGTCCTTGTTGCAGAGTGGAGATACAAGCTCGTTGATGTTGATGATGAGGAGATGCCGACTGGGCAGGCTCTCAGGCGACGACAGTCCCGGTTGGGGGTTGGCGGATGACGACGGATGGGCTAGCGCCTTGTACGTACCAGGCCAGCGGCACTGCCCAAAGGTCACGTGTGGCCGACAACTGTTAGATCACACATGAGCCACTAAGGCACGTACTAAGTTTAAGGTAATTAATTCAGGGGACCATAGCGACACGATAGTACTCGTGATAGATTTCGCTATGTAAGGTCCCTCTGGGACGCAGAGGGATACCCAGAATTATTGCTTGGAAGCGTTGCAGGAACTATATCAACTCTCCTCGTATTGATGGAACATGCGGCGACACAGCCTTGGTGACTTGCAGTAGCTGCCTTCCTCCGCCCCTATGGACAGGTACCTGCTAGCGCTAGACCCTCCTCGTACCGAACCATTGCTGATCCCGCTAATCCCAATCTGGTACCGCGGGTACGAAGTGCCTGAACTTGGCAGCACCCTCCTTTTCCTGCCATGCAGACGCCTGCAAGGCTCTTCAACCACTTCTCAGCCCCCTTCTCGTTGTCACACCTTTCCGTTACAATGATTTTTACCGCTTGAGTAGCGATCTCGTCCGCCATCGTTACCGAATTGCTCTTGCTTTCCTTTTCACCAGGCATTTCTAGCTGCCACGCTTGTCTTTTTCTTTGCTTGTTTCTGATCGGGCACGGCCTCCAACTCGACCACGTCGCGTTATCCCGTCTACGGACGCACACTGTCGAACAACCCCCCCTTGTCTTCGTCGTCCCTTTCCATTACTTTCCAGGCCCTCTCCACCAGCAAATTCTCCTGCAGCCCTGCAACCGGCTCACTACACAAGCATATTCGCAATGAGGCCTACAAACTATCTACCGCGGCCTTCGCTGCTGCTGCCGGCCATTGTGTCGATGCCCTTCTTTGCTAGATCTGTTGTAGCCCAGAACGACGACGACGAGGAATCGCCCAGCACTAGTACGACAATACGCAACAACAACGACAACAACGATGAATCGACGCAAACCAGCAATCCCCCTGAATCAACTCAGACGGAGACTGAGGAAGATGAGCAGACTAGGACGACCGAGGACGCAGCCGCGAGCACTACGGAGGAGCCCTCGAGCACGATTACCGGAGACCCCGAAACCACGAGCTCGACTCGTATCAGAAATACCGGCGTAACCACTGGCGATGTGCTCACCGGCTTCCCGACGCTGTCTCGATACCAGCCCATTCCAACCTACCCACCAGCAGCCGTTCCGCCCACCGTGGACGCACCCTTTATGCGACAGTCCACCATGCCACAGGGTACTGTGTTCATCGCTGTCGGCGCGATTCTCGGTGCCTTTGGTCTAGCTATCTTGCTCTGGCGATTCATCGTTACTATCATGCTGCACCGTTCCGTGCAACGTGCCGCTATGGCTCAGCACGACGCCAACAACAAAGCCTCGTTCCCTGCGCCGCCGGCACCATTCTACAAGTACACCGATCAGGGATCTACCATGTCGCTCTCGGGTGCTGCTGCTGCAGGACGTGGCCAGAGGCGGACTACCCGTGGTCCAGTTCCTTCTACAAACCTCAGCCAGTCGAACCTCTTCTTTTCACCTACAGCAGCAGCTTCTACCAACGCCACAGGCAACCGTTCTTCTGCCTTCCTACCATCTGGATTCTATGCGGCTGGCAATAGCTCCCCAGGTCCTAACCACGGTCACTCAATAAGTCTGTCGAACCTTCGGCCGGACTCTCGAGGACACTTCGCCAACGCCTCCCGCAGCAACCTCAACCCCTCACCTCCTGATTCTCCCAGTATGGGACCTGCAAGGAGGGACATGAGTACAAGCTCCGTCAACCTCAACGTACCCCCAACAGGCCGCGCACCTAGCGCCTATCTCGAGGATCTCCTCGCCGACGACCCCGGAAGTCTGCCTCCGCCACACATGCCTGTGGGTGGGCAGAGAGGGTCCGTGAACTTGACCAGCAGAACGGGAAGCCCGGGGCAACGATCATGATAGTTTGAAGCAGAGAAAAGGGGTTGCTGGCATTTCAACTAGCCCGGTATAGGCAAGTTGACAACGGTGACATGGGATGGCGTGTAGGTGTCCGGTCAATGCTTTTCTTTCTTGGGTAACGGCGTCAAATCGGCGGGTTCATATGGGTGGTTCGAAAGGCAAACGCACTTCTCAAAACTGCCTTGGTTCGAATCCTCCCTTTCATTCCTTTCTACCTTTTTCTTAATGTTGGCTTTGTCCAATTCCTTACATATATTAACTATCATTTTACTTCACAAACGAAAAGGCCTGCGAGTCAAACAACTCAATGGGGCTCGAAAACTGACGGAGGGGGCTCTGTCGTTTACAGCGTTGTCTTTGTCGCCCGGGCACAAGAGCGTGGAGGAGTCTCGGCACCGATCTATTACTTTATTCTAAGCAGCCTTTTCCGTATGGTAGTAGGATTCAACTATTTCTTTTTCATTCTGCGTTGCTCAGATCGTTGAAACTCTGCGATGTCTCTAAACGTATATGCTGTTTCAGAATGCGTGGCAGATGTGTCGTCCGTATATACAAGCAGACGCAAGAGAATTAAATACAGCACGAAATTATTAAAGTATGAGCCAGACATCTCACCCTCACCCTGGGTATATGCAGCTTCACTTCTCCTGCCTTTCGTGTTCCGTCTCCAGCACCGGTATCCCCTTCGCCGCGGCCTCAATGTCTTCCACCCGTATGCGACTACGGTCGCACATGCTCCTGAAGATGCCTCCTTGCTTCCACAGCTCAAGAGGCGTGCCCAGCTCTGCGATGGAGCCCGCGTCCATAACACAGATGCGGTCGTAGCCAATGATTGTCCGTAGTCTGTGCGCAATGCAGAGCAGTGTCTTGCCCTTGAAGCCCGTGACAATTGTGTTTTGAATCTTGTTGTCCGTCTCCATATCAACTGATGAAGTGGCTTCGTCGCAGACAATGATCTGTGAGCCGCGAATCAGGGCACGAGCCAGCGCCATCAACTGCCGCTGACCAAGGGAGAAATTCAAACCATCTTCCTCGACTATGCTGTCGAGATGAATACGTGAAGGATCAGTGGTGCGGTCAGTCATAACAGCATCCGCGGGGATGAGGTCGGCCTGTCGGAGAGCAGACCACAATTCCAGGTCAGTATGCTCGTTGAAGGGATCAAGATTGCTGCGTACGGTCCCCTTGAAAAGTGTTGGGTCTTGGGGGATGATTGCCAGGCGAGATCGGAGATCATGAAGGCCAATAGTCGAGATGTTAACGCCATCAATGGTTATGCTGCCACCAGTGATTTCCACTAGGCGAAAGAGCGTGCTCATGATGGAGCTCTTGCCTGCGCCGGTGCGGCCAACTATGCCGATACGCTCGCCGCCCTGGACGTGGATAGAGAGGCCTTGCAAGACGAGCGGCAAGTTGGCACGGTATCGCATCTCGACATTGTCAAAGATGATCTCGCCCTTCTCTGGCCATGATTTTCGCACCTCGACCGTATGTAATGGCGCTTCCTCTTCCAACTCGTTGCCGTAATAGCGAATACGCTCGACGGCATTCATGCCATTCTCCACTTCTGCCAGTTGGCGAACTCCAAACTGAATCATCTGGACAATGGCAAGGATATAACTCAGGACCAGTCCTCCAATGGAAGGATTGACACTGAAGCGCGATGTAACGACCAGGATGCCGACGGTAAACACTAGGAGAACACCAATTACGTCCAGGCGAACGGACAGCCATCTCTGGTTCGAGAACGTGAGGTAATAAGCCGCGTTCATCTCGTCAATTGAGTCCCGGAGCTCCCGTATGAAGTGTTTCTGGAGCCCATAGGCACGAATAGAGGCCACACCCGACAAACCCTCGTTGAACTTGGCAAATACGTGTGAACGTAGAATCGACTCAAAGCGCTTAACCTCTCGGGCTGAGGCACGGTAATAGCCTGCCGCTAGGATAAAGACAATGTAGAGTGGAACAAGAGCAACAGCGAAGTAGTGGAAAAAGGCAATGATGAGGGCAAAAATAGAAGTCACCATAGCCAGGGTTGTAAAATACATCCTCATGGCATCGGTGAGGTTGTTGTCCATCACATCAACATCTCTTGAGAAGCGATTGGTGATGCGCCCAAGAGGGGTTGTGTCGAAGAAGGACATGGGCGCCCGAAGCACGCGGGAGACAGCGTCCCGAAGCATCACTTTGCTGGATTTGGTGCCCAAGTAGGACAGAGCGATGGAGAAAACAAACATCAGTAATGCTTGCACGCCACCGAGGCCAGCATACACTCCGATGTATGTGCCCGTCGATAAGCCAAACTCATCCGACGTCCAGTAGGACAGCCACAGGCTGGTGACGATGTTGGCGGCTTGGGACAACAAGAGGAGAAAGATGATCCAGGGAGCATTCAGGATGCTGCCGGAAGCAAGAATGTATGCCTTGTAGACTGACCAGGGCACACTGGCAATGGCGCGCTCTTCTTGCTGCATCAATGCAGTAGACTTTTTCTTCTTCTTCTGGGGCTCTACTTCGTTTTGGTCCGCAAGCTTGGTCTCGTCCGGGACCTCGGTCTCCTCAACGGCCGTCGTCTCCATTAATGTCTGGAAGCCCTTGTGCTCCTTCATAAGGTTTTCAAAGGTATCCACGGCTTGGATTTTGCCTTCTTCCATCCACACGATCCGGTCACATCGGTTGAGGACCCAAAGTTGATGAGTAGCGAGAATCCGGCATTTGTCCTTCATCAAACCAACAATTGCATTGTCGAAAATGTGTCGCCCGACATGCGCATCGACGGCGCTGAGAGGATCGTCCATGAGGATGATATCGGCATCGAAGTATATCGCTCTGGCGATATTCAGTCGTTGCTTTTGTCCACCGGAAATGGTGATGCCGCGTTCGCCAATCTCGGTCTCGTCGCCATTCGGGAGCATGTCGATATCAGGTTGCAAGGCACACCTAGTCCGTCAATGTCAGCAAAGGCCATCTGAAAGATGACAAGGGAACGTGGAAACTCACGCTTTGATGACCTCTTTGTACCAAGGCCTGTCATAATCTTTGCCAAAGGTGATGTTCTTTCTAAGTGTGGCATTCTGGACCCAGGCGTACTGAGGACAAAAGGCTCGCGAAGCTCCAAACACTAAGTCTCCTTCCGTTTTGCGCATGTCTCCTGCCAAGGCAGCGAGAAGCGAGCTCTTGCCACTGCCCACGGTGCCGATAACCGCGATGAGCTCCTTCCTGCCCACCGAAAGGCTGAGGTCATGAAGTTTGAAAGGCTCCCGCTCCTCGACAAGAGTGGCAATGCTTGAAGATTCAGCAGTTGCGGAGGACGCTGTTGCTGCTGGATCGCTCTGCTGCGCCGGGCCTTGACCAGAACCGGGATCCTTCTCCTTGGGACGTTTGTCCGTCGGTGCGATGGTGCCCTTTTCGGGATCCTGCGTCGGTGTCCTTTCCCAGGTGAAGGAAGCATTCGTCATCTCGATGGCGGATTCGATGTTGGCTTTGAAGGCATCCGCTTCCTCCTGCTCTTCTTCCTTCAGGTACTCTTCTATACGCTTGAGCGACGACCACGCGTCAGTAACCTGGCCCAAAACCAGGGGCAAAAAGTTGAGAGGAAGACGCAGGCCGTTGAAGAGCGCCAACGAAGAGAAGATTTCGGCAGGCGACATGGTATTATCCGTGAGCGAGTATGTGATGAAAGAGAGCATGGACGCAAAGATTGGCAACGATATGCCGATAGCGTTGATGCCATTTCGGATGGCCAGCAACACCTGGATAGCGCGGATCTCTTTCCCGCGAAACTCTCCCAGGCGTCCCATGAAAGCCTCCTCCCAGCCAAAATATTTGACGAAGCGGACCGCCTGCAGGATCTCCTGCGTGAGCGACACGCGCTGATCGGTGATCTTGTTGATTTCTTTTCGTCGGCGGAACAGGCTCTTGATGGCGATAGTCAAGCACGGCATGCCGACCACGAGGAGCGCAAAGCCTGCGAGGGCACTATACGACAAGTTGATGATAAGCAGGACAAGAGTGATGACTATGATGACGGGAGCTGTCCACAGCATGTGGAAGAATCCTGAAGCCTGGTCAATGCGATATGTGTCGACGCTCATCAGGTTGACTACGCGGCCATTGCTCCAACCAATACCATCCCTCTCTGGCTGTCCTTTGCCGTCTTTCTTCGTCTTTTTATTCGATTTGTTCTTGTTCTTGTTTCCTTTTTCCTCCTCACCGTTCTCGGTGTTCTCGGGCAAAAGAGTCTCTTTATGGCCACCAGCCTTGGCACGTCCGGAGATGACCATTGACTTTTCATATATGGCACTGATGAGTACGGCACGGCATTCCCCGCCAAGCATCATACCACGGTAGATGAAATGGCTGACACTAAGACTCTGCAGCATCTGCATGGCCGTGATACCAACGGCAAGGCCAATCCCCTGACCTATTGGCGGTGGTGCCTCGTCTCTCAAGTTGGCGTACCAAGCATCGTTGGCGAACTGAATCAGGAAACGAAGGGTGAAGGGCGACATGACCTGGACGATGGCTGTGAGCAATGCCAAGGCACCGCCAACGTAGAACTCCCAGGTGAAGCTGTCGTGAAGGGCCCAAAAGAGTGGATGATTGTCTCCACGTTCAAGACGCTTCTGAAAGTTGGCCTTGACCCGGTCTGTCAAAGGGTCGGCGGCCCTGTCCGGATTGACCTTCCATATATCCCTCTGGTGAAGCTGACGCTTGTAGCCGGTCTATATCGGAATTGGTTAGTTTCCTGTACGATACACCACATTGACGAGCAGCAGGGGAACGTGTTGTAGAAGAACGAGAAAAGGTGCCACTTACTGTCATCAAAGGTGACATCCACTCGAATGTCAGCTTGCTAAAGAAGCCGGCATTATACTCTCTCGAGACCATACGCTCCTCGGGGAGAGGGGGAGCATCACCCCACTTGAGAGGGTTGAGATTCCTGTACCAAGGTCTCTGCTCGGTAACGCCTAACGTTGATGTTCTAGTGGCAGCGCTGGTGCCTGTTGCATAACTCTTGATGGTGTTTAGCGCTGGCCTCTGGCGGTCATTTGCAGCATCTCCATCGTCGTCGTCGGCATCACCATCGCTGTCGTGGACGCGCTCAATCTTGTCAGAATCACTCTCTTTGCCTTTAAAAACAGAGTCGCTGTCCGTGCCGGTGGCATGCGGCTCGTGTAGTGGCTGGACAGATGCGGCGAGGACGTCAGGAGCTTTGGGCTCTTTCTCGCCGGCAGGATCCGACATTCCGGCGGCAGAGGCAGATCAGTCAAAATCAGGTCCTCTCAATGTCGGCGGCGCAGTTCCTAAAGTTGGGGAACTATAGCGCGGATTTCAATGAGGCTCCGAAGCTATCCGCCCAATGCCACCAGATGCAACTAGCATGAACGCAGTCGAACGCGAAGTGACTGGAAAGACTTGACCGATATGTATTCAAAGAAGCGGGGTCAACCAAAAAGAATTCCTACTGCTTCCACCAGATGAGTTGTTTAGGAGGCAAATAATGAAAAGAGGATCAGAAATGGGAGGTTGTAAGGATCGCTTCTGGCCGCAGACAGTTTGTCTGCCAGTTGGTAAAGCGATCAATAAGCAAGTAGGACATCATCAGCGGTTTTTGTCTAATTCTCCATCCAACCCCGGCCAAGGGCCCACAGCCCGCCCGATCCCCAAGGCAGGGATGCCGCTGACTTGCCTCCAATACCCCTGGACGTGGTGCGTGTCGTGGATCTTGCAGGCCGTTTCCCGCTGCTTCAATCAACCAACATAGCGGACAATCTACTGCCCGAAGCACGCTTAATGAACAGTCATAGAGTCGGGCTAATAGCATTAGCCAAGTGAGTGGTCGCTGCCGCCCCCAGGTGACAGGTAGACTCGACGTTTCCCACGAACAGCTTACAAAGCCAGCCCACACACGACTGGTATGAGCCTAGCCCGGATTTTGCACGATAAATCCGATCCTCTCCCTGGCTCTGAGTTGCCTCGAGGAATGATGCCGTGGAATGTTTCCGGTGTGTTCTTTTCAGCAAACCCGAGCTTGTCATGTTCGGGTTGATGCCGCCTGTTGTCGCGGTGTGAACGCTGCGAAAGGAGAATTACTCGTCACCTGCTGTTGGCTATGTGTCGTGGGCGTCTCGCACACCGCATGCGTACCTATGCCAAGCATGGAGGCCCGCTATCAACGAGGCGCCTTAGTAGTTCGGGGCGGGTTCATGCTGCCGATGCGTCCGGGACCGCTTATTCGGCACCGACGCTGCCTGCCAGCAGCCGTCGTCACCACCATGCCCGCTGATGCCGATCATGGGGTCGCCCAGCAGGCGCTTGGTGATTCATCACCCTGTGCAGCGTGCTCCTCCCTACCTCCCCGGCGCCCATCAACAGATGGGAGCACACAGGCGAGTTCGCCGTTTGGATTCCTTTTTGAACAAGACCCCCAGGGAGGACAGTAGTGTCAGCCTCATAGGCTAACATGACAAAACACAACGAGTCTATCTGCTGTAGACGAGGCTTGTTTGATTTCCAATTGAGAAAATATCCGAAACCCGACGGAGTTCGCAAATCCTTGTCATACGATGTGCGAAACCCATCCCCTTAGGCCACGCCAACGCCACCACGAGCCTGGCGTCCTCTCCCACGCTTCGGAGCCAATCACTAGCTAGCTGTTCGCTGCCTCACACACTTCCACCAGCGGATTCAGGCATCCGCTGATCGTCTTATCGATAGGTAGACAACCCCACGAGGCTCGAGCCCCTCCGAACTTATCGAGACCGGATAAGAGGTCTCGAAGCTTTTTTTTTTTCCAGGTCCATCCAGCTCGACGAAGTTGGTAGCTCAAGGTCCACTTACCAAAGCCCATGCGAAAATCATCTTTATGCACTCGCTCGTAGGTTGAACTATCGCGAAAGAAGCTGCTGGTTTTCAAGTGCCCGATTGCCGTCGATTGCCATAATTACCACAGTTAATGTTTCGGATCCGGCGTCATGGCCGCCAACGACATCCCGTCAACTACTGTACCAGGCAAACCGCTTGGCTCCAGTAGCAAGTACGCAGCCGGCGCAGGCACTCACATCTACGAAGGCAATGTAGTGTCGTCTCTCCTCGGTTACGTCACCGTCACTGCCCCCGCCAAGGCGCCAGGTCCGTCGAAGCGGTTAAACAAAATCACAGCCTCCCAGCCCGAACAGCTTCCCACAATATCAGTAGCTCGGCACAGAGATGGCCGCAAGCGCGAGATCCTGCCCGACGTCAACAACATAGTCTTGGCCCGGGTCGTGCGCTTAATGCCTAAGCAGGCCATTGTGGTCATCCAGCAAGTTGGCGATACGGTACTCCAGACGGAATGGCAGGGTGTGATCCGCGTGCAGGACGTCAGAGCTACCGAGAAGGACAAGGTGAAGATACACGAGTCCTTCAAGCCGGGAGACATTGTCAAGGCTCAAGTGGTAAGGCGCATATTGCATGGCATTGTGTTGCAACGGCTCGTTGACAAGATGATAGATATCACTCGGCGACCAGGCCAACTACTACCTCTCCACGGCGGCCAACGACCTGGGTGTGATCATGGCAACGAGCGAAGCCGGAAACGACATGCTGCCGATTAGTTGGAAAGAGTACAAGGACCCCGAAACAGGGTTGGGCGAGCTCAGAAAAGTTGCAAAACCAAATTGAGCATGTCCGTACCAGTGCAAAGATTTGGAAGGCGGGGTTCTGTTGCAGCCGACGTGCGCCTAGAACAAATTGCGCAAATGAAACTCGTACATCGAGTCCAACACGGTCGTGTGAACTGAGGCATGGCGACGGCGGCTATCATCTGCCCGCAAGCCCTGGGTTCAAATAGATGTTCGAAGGCGTCTCCCGGCCATTTGGCAGTGGTGAACAACATATGCATTGCAGATAGTCTCGGAAAAGCCCACATTCAGGGTGGGATCCCCGCTAGGTAGACGAGGGACAGGACGATGGGCTGACGAGGCTTGGTACTACAACCTTGCACGCAAAATACGATACCCCGGATGTACTTCATCCCTTTCTACGGAATTTGTTTTAGGAACAGCACCCTGGATTGCGGTTTAAGAGCGCGCATTGAGAGACATTCCAAGCATGAGCTGCGAGATGTGCCCTTCCCCCCCTTGCTTTCCTTGCAATGACGCGACGGCAAAGAAGACTGACAGCAGCGAGGCACGTCTCGCAGTGGTCTTGGCCTGCACGAAACACGACGTGGAAGAGGCGACTGTTGCGAGGCGCAGCGCAGCGAGGCACGGACGCTTTGTGTCGGCGGATGCAATTTGGCCGATGCTTTTTCTGACCTGCCATCCCAGGTCTGATAGTCACGTTGGTGGGCCAGGGGTCCTTGTGTTGCCCTCCCTAAATTCTTGCCCTTTGAGGAATTCGTCCAGCCCTTGAGGCCACCCGGAATGCCCAATCACTTGACCCGCCAACCACCGCATATTGTACTGTAGCCCTTGATACGCAGCACCTACTATATCGGCCCATGCAACGGACACATACTTGAACACCCTGCTGCATCTCCCTATAACCGAACGAGCAGAGGCACGGCAACAGAGCCAAGCTGCTTTTTTTCCCCCGGAAAGACAATGTCGTCGTCAACCATGGTCTTTACCATGGCCGCGCCCCCGCTGTCCGCCGTCGCAGACCTCCACTGTCCCGGCTGCGGCCACTACGTCCCATCCCCATCGTCGCCCGTCGACGAGGCTGCCCACGCCCAGCTGCGGGCCGCCCAGGCCCGCATCGCCGATCTCGAGACGCAGGTGCGGCTGCTCAACCAGAAGGCCTCGGCCGCCGTCGACCGCTGGGCCGACTACGAGGACGAGCTCGGCAAGCTGCGTTCCCTCGTCTCCGCCCCGGACACAGCGCCAGCGCCGCCCCCCAAGCAGCTGCCTTCCCCCTCCGAACCGCCGCGCCACACGCCCAGCCCGACGCGCACCTCCTTTCTGCAGGCCGGCACGAACCGCCTGTCCCAGCTGCTCTCCCCGCGCAAGTCCTCCCCGGGCCTGCGCCCCGCGCCCCTCCGCAACAACAGCAGCAGCGTCTCCGTGGTGGCCCCGCCGCTGCTCTCCCCCGCGGGCAGCGCCGCCACGGCTGAGGACCTGATGGAGGCGCTGTCCCGCGAGCAGTCGCTGCGCAAGGAGGCCGAGGGCCGGCTGTCCGACACGAGCAAGGAGATCGAGGAGCTGAGCGCCGCCCTGTTCGAGCAGGCCAACCAGATGGTGGCTGACGAGCGTCGCGCACGCGCCAAGCTGGAGGAGCGGGTGGGCGAGCTAGAGAGGAGGGACGCCGAGAAGAGGAGGCGCCTGGAACGCCTGGAGACGAGCATGGCGCGCATCGAGCGGGTGAGGACGCTGTTGCGCGAAAAGGTGGAGGTGCAGACCGTCGACGAGGAGGAGGAGGACGACGACGACGACGAGGAGAGAGAGACGCTTGAGGATGGGGACGAGGGTGAAAAGCTGTTGCGGGATGCAGAAGAGCACAAGCCGCCACCTGCTCCTTGAACGGCGTGGGTGAAGGTTATCCGCATTATGAATTTACGATTACAATGGTTATGATTTGTTTCTTTGGCATTTTCACAAGTACCAACGGCAACCAGATCACAGGGGGTGATGAAAGCATGGGCTCTTGGTATGGGGCAGTAAGGGATATCCGGCTTCATGCAGCCGTTGTGGACCGACTTTGTTTGATATCTCCTCATCCATTCTCCTCATAATACTAGTCTGGCCTCAACCACAACCCATAATGCATGCAGATGATGAACTCCCCTTCTTTCCCCCGCTTTGCAATAATACATTGCGCAAAACGATTGCCCTGATATGTCTGTTTGCCTAGTACTCCTAAAACTCCAGCACGCATTCTTTAAAATCATCTCCGTCGAATACTTCAGTCGTCAATGCCGTTCCACGACTTCTCGTCGTCGGAGCGCTGGCTACCAGTCGTCGTGCGCCTGGACCTCGCTGCCTTCTGCGATTCTGTCGCTACGACCTTCTTTGAGGGAGATGTCCCGGTTGGCGAGGGCGAGCGTGGTCTCTTATCTAGTCGTTTGCCTAGGCCCTTTTGCGACGGGGAAGCAGGGTTCTTGGCCTTGGGCTCCCGTTGTCCGCCGGGCGGCTTCTTGGGAGACTCTGCGCCGGATTGGGGCGTGTCGGTGCCGGGCCACTGGCCGGAGGGCTCGCCGTTCCACCGCGCCAGCATGTCCGCAAGCTGGGGTCCCCAGACCGACTCTCCCTTGGCGAGGTCCTCGTACTTGAGGGTGTTGGGTCCGTCGACCGTGAAGTCGCTCTGCCGCGTCCGGCACAGCTCCGCCATGAGGGCAGCAGAGCCGAGTCTCATACCCAGATCGTGGCAGAAACTCCTGACGTAGAAGCCGGTCGTGACTGTCATCCTGATCTTGACGGCGGGTGGTCCCTCGTCACTCCAGGGCGGCGGCGTGCTCTCGTCGACCGCTGGGATGAGGTTTGCGCCCTTGTTGGAGATGATGGGCGGGGGCAGCTGGCCGAGGGCGCCCGACATCATGGGTGTCTCCTTGGAGTGTGATCGCTTGGAGGAGGTGTTGGGCGAGTCGCGAATGAGTAGGTCCTGTCTCTCCTCAAACTTGCGCTTGAAGCTCTCGTGCTCCGCCATCGCCTGGTCCTCCTGCTGCTTCTCCTCGGGCGTGAGTTTCTTGGACGACTCCTGCTGCTTGGCAGCCCGCCAGACTTGCTCTGCCAGGTTGCGTTCGGCGGCGTCTGCTTCCTCCGTGGGCCACCTGTGGTTGTGCTTGCCAGGCTCGTACCACTCCACAAGCTCAATGTCCTTGACCTCGACCTGGCGGCCCTCAATCTCCCGCGGTATAGGTTTACCTGCGCGCGCGTACTCGTACAACGGCTTGCCGTTCATCTTGAGGGCCGAGTACAGCGGGGGGATCTGCATCTGCTTGCCCTTGAAGTTCTCCAGCTCCTTCTCGACCATTTCCCTCGTGATGTGTTCGTACGGACGCTTGCTCAGTACGCGGCCGACTCGATCGTAGGTATCGGTGCCGGCGCCGAAGAGAATCACGGTTTCGTACGACTTGGTGCATTCAAGGAACTGGGAGAGGGACTTGGTTCCTTGCCCAAGGCCCAAGATGAGCACGCCGGTCGCTAGAGGGTCCAGGGTGCCGCCGTGGCCTATCTTGACCTGTGAAGCCCTGCGCTGGGCTTTGCGGCGCAGGAACTCGGACTTGGACTCGCTGAGCAGGCGTTGCTTTTCGGCCTCGATGACTGGCTTGAAGAAGGCGGACGGATTGAAGGCAGTCTGGCAGTCGCGCACGACCTGCGCCGAGCTCTGGCCTCGCGGTTTATTGATGGCTAGGCGTAGGAATCTAAGTCAGCAACGCCAACGTAGAAATGGCAGACGGGCGACCTGGGGCCAATTGCATACCAAAGACGCCATCCCGGACGATGGCGGATGCCATTCTGAACGTTCTGCTCGAACGCTGCATCCGCGCGCGTCGCAAGAGCTAGAGACGATCCTCGTCGTCCTATAAGGGGACCGATGAGATAAGGAAGGAAGAAGGCCGTATAGATTACAGACGAGGAGCTGGGTTCGCCAGGTCGCAGCTTCGTCTCCAATCTGATCAGCGAGGTCGGCCGAGTCGAGTCGCCTTAAGAAAATTCCATGCACCCTTTTTTCCTTTTTTTTTTTTTTTTTCCCTCTTTGGCTATCTGAAGATTCAACTGCTATTGGAGAAAAAGGACAATGGGGGGTTCCAGAGTCCCACGGTGGGACTAGGCCAAGGACTAAAATAATCTTATCGTTGCTATCCTCGTCCTTACCTTCTTTCGCTCCTTACCTAACCTAGTACTCACTTCCTCCTGCTATTTCCTAACTATTTCGTCAGGCACAGGAACCATGACGAGCACTGATGGCCAAGTGTACTCAACAACTCAAGCCCAGCTACAGTAAGCCTCTTACTCACGAAGCTAAGCGGGATGAGCTTCAACTTCAACATCAACGTGGGCTTTCCGGACATGCCTATCCCGCGGAGTACATGCCGTCCACATGAGCGGCCACGATCACCTGGTGCCGGCTCCTGAGGCACATATATCTGGGACCTCGAGCCTCTCCAGGTTGGCTTCATGTCGCATGGATCTTCGAAGCTTTAAGCGTCAGGCTGTTCGTTATTCGCATATTCTTGCACGCTTCGTTGGCGACAGCTACATCTGCTGGCATATTCATGTTCGCCGACCGACAGCTCTGGTCCAGGCTTTGCTCAGCGGCTTTCCTGGCTTGAGGATGAAGCACGGCTGCGAAGCTCAGTATCTCCGTCATTATTCAGATTCTGTATGCCCCGACTATCGACAAGGCTCACAGCAACACACCGAGATCGCCGAGTATGTTTCGGTGGTGTCGGAGGTCCGTACTGACGCTGGCTTTATAGTAAGGGCAGCCGTGCAACCCAAAACGGAGCATGGAGCCTTGTTGTGGAGGCAGATTGGCCTGCCGAGGTGGTCATAGATTTGCAATCGTGGTTCTGCAATCTGATTTGCACGCATGCAGCATCATCTATCGCAAGACGGAGCGACATCATCTGTTCCAGGGCCGAGGCTGAGCCGTCCCGAGGCCGAGATCTCCTCGTTGCCCTAACATTTAGCCTACTGTCTCAAACAAGCGCAATGCATTCTGGCACTGCCGCTCTTCCGTCCCGCTCATTCATCTCATATTTTCGCATGACGGCATTTATCCCCAGGTCATTTGTGGGTTCATGCAGGATATCCGTGACCTGCTTCTCCGTCCGCCCCCACGATTCAGTCCGTGAGAGACTTCCGTCAAACCCCACCAGGATAGGCTAAGCCTTGCCGCAAGCTCGGTTTTGCCTTGATTGGAGTGGAGGAGTATTGACATACCGGCCCTATGGAGCTATTTTACACCGACCATCATTACAACCCTTCGTGCGCGGCCACCGCAGACATCCTCGGCTTCGAGTTCTCAGAAGAGCAGTCTCAGATGTTGATCTTGCGGACTTTGTCTCCGCCTCCTGCTTCCTCATAGGAGCGGGTTCAAAGACACTATGAGGAGTCCCGGCATTCCCCTCCTTGAGCTCTGATTCGGCATTTGATGTCCTGCTTCTAGACTGTCGACTACCTACATCCAATTCCTATAGGGTCGTTTCAAGGAGTGTAGACTACCGAAAGGACCCAGTTACATTGGTCCTGGTGCATTCATCAAAGATGTCGAGTCCATTAATGGAAAATTATCTCCCGTGATGCGAGCAGTGACTCGTCACGTTGATGAACTAGAAATTAAACCACGAGCTGCTATAGCCGCGCGAACCCAAAACCTCAAGACAATTTTGTTCGAGTGGATAAGATGTATGCACGATGGATGTGCGTCTACATAAACCCTTTGGCCCTCGGGAAACTCCTTGCATCCAGCTCCTTCAGCATCTGTCTTCAGAACTGTTTGTTACTGCTCGGAACCTCAACTCCTTCATCATGAGATTGCTCGAAACAGCTACCGTGCTGCTTGCTACGGCGGGAGCCGCCGTGGCACAGTGTGCTCTGCCCTCGACGTACCGATGGACCTCGACTGGCCCTCTGGCGCAGCCAAGAAACGGCTGGGTCTCTCTCAAGGACTTCACTCACGTCACATACAACGGTCAGAACCTTGTATACGCGACCAACCATGACGCGGGCACCTCCTGGGGCTCCCTGGCCTTTGGTCTCTTCTCCGACTGGTCTCAGATGAACTCGGTCAGCCAAACCGGCATGAGCCAGGCGACCGTCGCACCTTCGCTCTTCTACTTCCGCCCCAGGGGCATTTGGGTGCTCGCCTACCAATGGGGAGGCTCTACCTTCAACTACAAGACCTCCAACGACCCTACCAACGCGAATGGGTGGTCGGCGGCGCAGCCTCTCTTCACGGGAACCATCTCCGACTCCTCCACCGGCCCCATCGACCAAGCCCTGATCGGTGACGCCAACAACATGTACTTGTTCTTTGCTGGTGACAATGGTCGCATCTACAGAGCCAGCATGCCCATCGGAAACTTCCCTGGTAACTTCGGCAGTGCGTCCACCGTGGTGCTGTCCGACACCACCAACAACCTGTTTGAGGCCGTCCAGGTGTACACCGTCCAGGGCCAGAACCGATATCTCATGATTGTCGAGGCCATCGGTGCCAACGGCCGTTACTTCCGTTCCTTCACGGCCACCAGCCTGGGCGGGTCGTGGACTCCCAACGCCGCCACCGAGTCGAACCCTTTCGCCGGTCGTGTCAACGCTGGTGCCACCTCGTGGACCAACGATATCAGCCATGGCGAACTGATCCGCTCCAACCCCGACCAGACCATGACCGTCGATGCGTGCAACCTGCAGCTATTGTACCAGGGTCGCTCGCCCAGCTCTGGCGGAGACTACGGCCAGCTGCCTTACCGACCTGGTCTGTTGACCCTGCAGAGATAAATGCGCGCGTTAGAAAACCAAAGATGTCAAGTGATACTGGGGTTTGGGACGCAGGAGGCGAAGATATAAGTGTTATGGCGTCTTATAGCATTTGCTAAGGTCGAGGTCCGGGACTCCCAGGTTTTCATGTACTCATTACAGAACTGTGGAAATACTAGTAGTCATGTTAGTAGCAACTACATCGCATGTTTCAATCTTATTCTGTGACGTGACGTCACGGGCATTTCTTGAGTCTAGTCCATTTTCCTTGGCATATTTCTATGACAGCTGCATGCTGTTATCTTCTCGTGGATTCTTGAGAGAGACGCCAATTTATTAGTGAAGAACACCACAGGCAACCTACGGACTGGCGGCAGATGCAGAGTACCTCCATCATAGCAGCATATACCAATACAATCAGAGACGAATCCTAGTATTGTAAGTTTAATAATTTTTCTTTTCCACCGAAGAGAAGGAGCACACTCAAGGCTGGGCTCATTGTAGTTCGCATGAATTTCTCAACCGGAGCGTGGTCGCATGTCATAGGGCGAAGCGATGGGATGATGCTTACACAGTGATTGTTTGACATACTGTATATATATTTTAATAAAGCTTAAGTCTGCAACCAATCAGGATCATATCCGCCATGGCGCAATTGGCTAGCGCGTCTGACTGTTAATCAGGAGGCTGTAAGTTCGAGTCTTACTGGCGGAGAATCGTAATTTTTGGCTTCCCTCAAGTCCGGGAAGGTAAAAAAATTTTTTCTCATGTAGCCTTCTCCTCCTGGAGCAAAAAGTGCCTATGTCTAAAGCTTCTGCATTAACGTCATTTGTAGAAAGCCTGTTAAGTGGTGACCTGTTTGTCTTTAGAGCCGTAGCTCAATTAGCTTCCGCTGCTGCTCGCGCTTTGTCTTGAGTAAATTTGTGTAATTACTTCCTTCATAATGGTTCCTCGGACCTGTATGAAGAAATATCAACAACACCTGCCGACTTCTATGGACGTGAAATGGATATATTGGATGGAACTAGTGAAAGACTTGTTAGTCTAGGAGGCCTGGTAGTTGCTGATCTAGGTGCTATGCTATATATACTGAGTGAAGGCGATACAATTGGGGCATTTAGGTGTCCGCGGCTTCTTCATGGACAAATGGTCAGCAGAGTTGGGAGGTCACTACAACGCACTTTCTGGTGAACTTTTCAGGATTCTACCTATGTCATTCGTGATCTTTGCATCTAGTTGCACTCAACGAGATTGGACATGGGGAAATACCTCTAACCATTGACCAGCTCACCACTAAGAGAGAACGTGCCGCCGCGCTAGAATTTGGGTAATGAGATGGCGCTTCAAGGCGCATCACCCTTCACGCTCACCACCCTGCTGCAGGATTCTCGACAATAAGCTAGCAATGGCTTCTCAAAACGACCATGAAATGGCTTTTTCTTTATCTGAGGTAGCTGGCAAAGCACAGGATTATGGTTAAGTAAAGCGTAGCAGCGAGGCCCAGCGAGCGAAGCTTTCCAATATCATCTTGCTGTGTCCGGCCCGCCTCACTCCAAGAGATCCGTACCACTTGCTAATATATGCGGTCGGTCTCTGAGACTTGAACAGGTATCCGGCTTGCCTATCGTGATACCCTCGGTTCGCACTGGAGAAATCAAGAGCTTAGAAACAGGTGATTGCGGAGTGCATTTTCCCGTAAAATGAAGTACGACCTAGTGGACATGTACGTTATAGGGTATGTTTTATTGGTGTGGAACTACGGATTCTGAATGGCGTAGATGAATCCCATGGCTTTGTCCAATGTTCCCTTTGATACTAGTACCGCTCTTCTACTTATATGGACGTTGCAGCAAGTTGACTTGGTTTTAAAGTGAATTTACGACCTATCCTAGCGTACTAGAGCAGGAAATATAGGTAAGACTTCGTAGTAATGGAAATATAAAGAAGCTTACCATGCTTATGGATTTCCTTGAGGATAAAGATAATGTGAATAAAGGGCCAGCCCTAACGATTTCTACATAGAAAGTATAATTATAAGAAGAATGATAAGACTATATATATCTATTTTAAATTTAAGTACTTCTATATTAAACTATTATTAACTTCATCGTGGACTATTGGCTAAATATATCGTGTATGAGAAGCTCATGCTTTGCATTGTGCTGTGAGCTAGTTTGACAATATGAATATATATTTTAATTGTCAACCGTGCTCTCAACCAGCAGCAGTACCTCATCCGGTACCAGCTCCGCCATGGCGCAATTGGTTAGCGCGTCTGACTGTTAATCAGGAGGCTGTAAGTTCGAGTCTTACTGGCGGAGAACCATTATTTTTGCACTTTTGCACGAATATCATCATGCAGTCGCCCCTCCGATCGTTTTGAGCGGATGCTGTTGCATCTTCCACGGATCTTTTGGTCAAGGATGCTAGCGATTGTGTGGTTTGGGCAAGGCCCTGCTGTTCTTCCAGAAATATTGTTATCGATAAGAAGGCAATCCGGGGTAGTGCTGCTGCGCGTGCCCCTCGACGAATGCACCTGCTGCTTCACTGCTACTGCGAATGGATTGCTTTCAACCTTGTTCCCTTAACACGGCACGAACCTTTTGTTCTTCTCGCGACACAATAACGGCCTGCGCTCCCCTTGACTAGTCAGCTCTACATTTACATCGACCTACCCATCAGCGTATCTCTCGTCTCCAATTACCCCATCGCCTGCTACGTTCCTCCGTCGATCCCGAACCACACTCGGAACCGGGCCCCCTCCTCCGTTTCAACCATTGCATAGTTGACACACAGCAGTTGGCATACTCCTTTCCTCAAGATGCCCAGGCGAAAGCGCAGAACTTCAACCTCGAGCGTCGAGACGGTCGACGAGAATCAGATCCGGTGGCTCAAGGAGAGATCGGTGGTTAAGACCGCTTCCAGCGCCATCTCCACAGATGAATGGCCAATTTTCGAACTCAGGGACGCTGTCGTCCTAAACAGGGATGGCCGTACCCTCGAGAATGCACTCGAGGTTGGCACTAAAGGGCCATACATTGTGCGTGGGCATCTCATCATCGACGACCGCTCTCAGGAAGCCAATTGTAAGTTCCGGTTGCTCAGTCCCGCATGCTCTTGTTAACTTTTCAATGGATAGTGATTAGGAGAGTTCGTTCGTCTACACCGATAGAGATCGACGCCTGCGTTTCCTACGCCATCGGCGAGTCCGGCGATGAGCACCCGCGTCCTCTTATCTGGGTCTCTGGCCGCGGTGGCTGGTATGAAATTGAACCTGCACCCGAGTACTGCCAAATATACAACAAAATGTGCGAGGCGACTACCATGTACTATATCATGATTGACATATACAATTCTGGAGGCCGAAGAAAGACGGCCAAGAAGTCCAAAAAAGCCGATTGGATGGAGGAACTGGCACCCATTCTACACCAGGTAAATCCTCTATTCTATCTGATCTATGTCGTATTCTCAAGGCTGGAACGCTGACTTGGTCCAGTATGCCACTCGCGTCGGGGATGGCGCAACCCTAGAGGAGGTCAAGCAGAGATGCCTAGACCACGCGCCCTTCTTTCTCTTCCAATTTGTGCAGGAAAGCCCGGACCTCATTGATTGGAAATCCACTGGACTTTATAAGTGGCTGACCTCCGAGAATGATGTAAGTCAGATCACACCAACCTTCATCGCATTTGAAGCTAAAACGCTGCAGGATATCTTCAAGAAGGCTCAGAATCAACCCAAAATCGAGGTCTCTCCGTCGCCGTCGAATGCGACTCCAAGAAACCCTGGCGACAGCGCGTCTCTTAGAAGCCGAAGAAGCACGTCTAGGGACAGTGACGACATCCATAATAATACAAGACATAGGAGGGCAAAGCCAGTACGAACGATGGGCCCATCAGGAATTAGTCAGGAGATTCTTCAACCTGCCATGCCTTCACCCGTTACACCTCACCCCATCACACCTCAACCAGTCAACCTTCGATCTGGGGACGAGGAAGATAGTGCTTTTGAGAGCGTCTTCAATGCTATTGAGGCAGCCTATGAGACACGCAAATCGGCCAAGAGTGGTCTAACATGTTCAAGCGCGCTCAACTACCTATACTTTGCCTACAAGTTTCCAAACTTTCGAAATGGCGCCACAGCTTGCCACAAGATACCAGTTGAGGAAGTTCTGAGGTATAACGCCAAAGCTCTTGTAGGTCGATTAGACCCCCTGAAATACCAGAACCACGGATTCTACGAATGGTTGCAGAAGGAGGCTACACAACCTACACAAACACCCTTCATTGCTATGAAGCCTGCGGACTTTCCATTCACCTTCATCCCTCGAGGATCTCGACCCCCGCCGAAGTCAAACCCCGGCCTGGAATCGCAGCAGTTGGCCGACGATTCTCCACGACCCTTGGTTAAGGATGGGTCCAGGACTCCCACTATAGGCAAACGAGTACCTGGGCGAGGACCAGGTGTGAAATCGAGCCTCCGACTAGGGAGTACGAAGAAGCGTCCTTATGCTGCGATCGAAAGTGATGATCAGGAGGAGGAGGAGGATGTAAAGAGGTCGCACTTCTTTACGGACGACGAGACTGTCCAATTTGCCGCTGAGTCGAGCTCGGAGGACAATGCGGATATAAAAGAAGATGAAAGTTCAGACGGGGAAATAACCAAAATTCTAATCAAAGCAGAGAAATTACCATCGGCAATCCCTCGAGGTCCAGATGGTACGTGGACATGCGAACAGGGCGACTGCGACTATATCGTCCGCGGCGGAGACGAGGCGGCATGCCAGGCACGAATCCGGGAGCACTTTCGAGAGCATGAACAAACGACGCGACTTCATCTGGCCATGTCCGAAAGCCGTGGTCTCTTGCCTATCAAGTATGTTTTTTTCCCTCCAGTTCTTCTTCTCGTCCAGTTGGACGACGGCTCAATCATCGATGATCCTTGTGCCCCTATCGCTGCAAATTCCGACGAACATGAAGAGCCCGAGTATCCCGTTGCGGAGCTCGAAGTTTCTGAGCAGGCGGTTCCCTGTAGAGCGGTGGCGGATGACTTTCGACGCGCGCCCGCTCCATTCCGCAGACGACCTCGACCGGTGGCGGATAGCATTGATAGACTAACGCTCTCTCAGCCACCTACTCGACAAGATCAAGAACATCAAGGAGCAGACGCAACAAGGCGTGCCGCTGCCCCAACATATTAAGCGGAAAGTATTGGTCTGACAAGACGTTACGAGAATCACGTCGGTCGACTCCTCACCACGATACCCTTCCCTACTACACTCATGCGGCGTTGGCTCGGACTGGACGTTGGGGACAGAGGCTTTGCTAACTTACATTTGAGTTTGAGACTATATGGGTGAATGCATAGGCCGTGATAATGCTTATATGCTGTGACGGCTATCTTGCTACAAATGCTTATTTGCCGGGCAGCAGGTGTCATGCCATACATACTGTGCTGGGTCCGTGTCTTGAACCCCCATCTCGTTGTTCTATGTTCGTGTCGAATGATTATTTGTGAAGAAATTTGTAGAAACAAAAGGCAGCTGTGCATTTGTCAACTATGTAAGTGAGAACTGCATTATCCCTCACGGCCCTGGAATACAGATTTCCACACCCCTTTTCAGCCTTCAGATTCCCGCCCTGGGTCTGAAAATAAGTCCTTTTGCTACTCGTACACAATGGCAAGGTAGTAAGTCAAACCGCCCATACTTGTCCCGCAGTAATTTGCTTGCAGGCAACCGACGAATCCGTTTCAAGGTCGGGCTAAAACGTCTCGCCTGTTTTCGCACCACCGAGGTGCATGCATGCCACTTCACGGTTCCGTTCCGTTGCCGTTGGACACCTCCATCTTGTCCTTGGTGACGTCGAGCACAAACGCCTCCTCGATGGCAGCCTGGCGCTGGAAGACGCGGAGCCAGCGCTGCCCCCACCTGCGGATCATGGCCTCTCGTTCTGAGGAGCCGTCGCCCTGCTCCATGAGCTCGTCCTTGCTCCCGCCGGCCCAGCTTGCGAGGGCGTCGTTGGTGGCGCGGAAGAGATCCCGCATGGCCTTGACCTCCTTGTCGCGCGTCTCGGCGTCCGCGTCGGCGGACAGCAGTAGCTGGCGCACTCTGCCAGTCACTTTGGCGATCGTGTTGGCGACGAGCTCGAACACGTGCGGCTGACCCAAGGAGTCGCCGCCGTTAGTGCCGCTGGCGGCGGTGTTGCCGGCGAGGGCCCAGTCGATGACGGAGATGGGAGTCAGGATGGAGTAGTTGAGCAGCTTCTCGGTGATGGATAAGGCGACGCCCGGGTGCGCGTGCCAGTATGCCATTACGGCCGAGATGATCTGCGTGCGTGCTGCTTCGGACGTCGAGCCAACATCGAGAAGTCTGCCCTTGGTGCGGTCTATGCAGGCCAACACATGACTGAGAGATTTCGAGCCGACCCAGCAAACAGCTGTCATGAATACATCTGTGCTCGCTACGTACGGATCCAACGCCCGCTGCGTAGCCTCGGCGTGAATGCGGTCAATGATAGGTTGGAACTCCTCGTCTGGAGCTTTCTTTCGCAGCAAGGCGCCAATCTCTTGGCCTTCGGTCGCGAACGGGGTATCTGATTGATGAGTCAATACAGGCGTTCGTTGAGCACGTGAACATGGATGGCACTTACTGGGGTCGCTGAATTTGAAATCCGGCACGTCCTTCTCCTTTTCCGGGCCAATGAGTGGCTGATATGGCTCCGGCAGGGTCTTCTGTATTCGCTGCGCGAAGCTCAGGCGGACCTCCTTGTCCAGAGCACCTTTCAGGAACCACTTGAAAGGGTGAAGGTCAGGTAGCTCGGCATCGTCCGACCACTCGGCCCATTTCCATGTGAAGCCGAAGTTACTTAGATGATGCGAAAACCAGTCCACAAAGCGGTAGCTGAGTCCTAGATCCATTCGGCGACTGTTGCGGTAGAGATATCTAATGGCTCTTCCGAGGCTGGGTGCTATGGCTGCCGGGGCGAGCTTACAGACCTCTGTGAGAACTGAGTGATAGTACACGAGTTTACACTCAGGAGTGGGTAGTTGCATGAGCTGGGAGAAGACAGTATCCACGGCCACATCCTCGGGCTTCCACGTCGATCGGTTAGAGGGGTAGTTGCGAAGCTCATCGAAGGGGGTCGCGCGCTTCACAAAAGTCCCGTCCGCAAAATAACTGTCGAGGTCCATCAAATAGCGGGCAGTGACGTTGCGGTTGAAGTTGAGAATATTGATGGTGTCGACGAGGCCGTCCCTGATCAGAGAAGCCGCGATACTGGTCGGCGGAGGCACAGACTCCACCTCCTGCCCTGCGTAGACTGAAAAATAGATTTCTGGGAACAGTGGCCGTGGTCCGGCTATGATTGTAGTTGGGATGGAGATGGCAGGCAACGCATGCTTTGTAGCACTGGATAGCTTGTCCTGGGCTTCGATGTCTTCCAGGGGCAATTGCCACGGACGAGGGATGCACGCAAGCTCCCACTCTTTGGAGGCTTCGGCCTGAAGCTGTTTCTGCAGCAACATACACAGACTGAGAGTCGCTGCGGGACTCTCATCTTTTCCCTCTGGATGATATGGGTCCACGAGTGCCTGTAACGCATGGGGTTCGGATGCGATGATGTCCGTCTTGTCCATGAGGTCGGCCGCCTTCTGTTGGAATTTTCCTGGAGCTGCTGCCATTATGTACGGAATTGTCAGGAGGATGATCTTGACAATCTCGGTGCCAATGGTCTGTTCAACGTTAGCCGGCGCGCTCCGGGTACTGCTCTATTGCTACGGAATCTCACATCCTCGGAGCTTGCTGTCTGCAGGTCGGCCGCGCGGCTGAACAGCTCCTCCAGCAGCGGAAAGAGTCCGTCGCCTTCTAGGCTCGACTGTAGACAGGCCAGAAATTTAAGATAGAGCTTAACCTCCCTCCACTCCCCCTTGGCGATGCTGGTCTCAGTGGCTTGGGCGACTGGTGCCAGGACGGCGTCCACGACTTCAGGCTTTAGCGAGTTTGCGACGAGCACAACGGCCGCGACGAAGGGTGTCTTGAGGGGTTGCTCGACAACTAATTGTGCCACGAGATTGACGAAGATGCCGCGGATGTGCTCGTCGTCGTAGTTGTCGGCGACCATGTGCGCGATGGCCTGTACCTCCTCGGCCCATTGTCGCAGGGGAGAGTCGGCGATGCCTAGGAGTTGACGTCGAAGTCGTACGGGAACAGGGGCAGCGTCGGTACGTCGTCGCTGATGCCGGCGGTCGTTGTGGTGCTCATCGTCATCTAGAGATAATTAGTCCATGTGACCATCGCGGGTGCCCTCCGCTCGACACGAATGAAACCAGGTGGTCAATTCGTCACCAGCTCCCAGGGCCAGGATCTCCCACGAACCTCTATACCGTCGCTTGCGGTTGTGATAGCCTCCAGAGCGGCCACGATCGTAGTCAGCCATCCCGAGATTTTCTTATGACCAGTGGGCAATTGAGCTATGTATAAATTGTAATCCGGAAAGAGTAGTCGGTCGATCAATTGCACGTTGCAGATGGAGCTCTAGCTCTGCTCAGGTAAAGTATGCAACTCAGTCGCGACGAGTTTCGCGCTAGCCCTGGTCCAACTTCAGGTCAGGGTGAGAGAGCCTTGCAGGCCTACATGGTACGTACCTTTTTATTCACCCGGCGGTTTCCTTTTTCCGACTTCCTGTCTCCGTCATTCCAACTGACGTAGGAGGTACCACACCCAAACAAGCGCACTGGCTACCCTATAGCTGGTCAGCTCTGTCAATGAAATGGCTGCAAATGGTGTATGCGACTCGGACGATTTTTAGTACCTGGTTAGGTGGAAGGCGGACGATGGGTTGCCTCTCAACTAAGCACTAAGCACTGGGATAAACCAGTGGCATGTGCAAGAAATATTATCTCCACATGTAACATCACAAATGTCAAAAGACGACAGCTCGGGTATGCTTCGCGCTCATCTCGCACAACCCAAGCACTGACCTTTGTCGGAATCAAGTCACCACCCCTGACATTGATCATAGAAACCATGCAATCACACATAAGATCTATCAAGAGCACTAATATCCCCAATGGACAATCCTGGCCCGGGGAACCAACCCACCAGCAGGCCCATTGTGTCGAGCAATCCATGCCTTGTTCGACGGCATACTTACACTACTCAGTATCTGACGTGTTTGATACCTGGACATTGTCACCTTGGTCTTGTATGCACCACCTCAATATCGGTCGTTAGAACTCGAGATAAGTCGACCTTCCTGCACGCGCGTTGCCACAGCTACCTTTAAAAGCGAGCGCCACACCCCTTAGGCCATCTCGACGCCCAGTCTCACAACTCCTCTTCAAGACCCAACATCAGCCAGCAAAGCAAATAATAAAACAAGGTTCAATACCGCCACAAGCTCTGCCCAGCGTAACAGTCCTTGATAAGATGAAAACCCAGGCCACAAAAGAGGGGTTGCGACAGTGAGGATGTGAAGCAGGAATCTTTTCCATCATGCATCAAAACGTGGTCTAAAAACGTAATTCCCTTCATATGCATCAATGTAGCCTCCCAATTGTATGGTGACCTACCGAAAGGCGCGCCAAAGAGCGAAGTCGTCAGGGGCATGCAATATGCCCCATGTGTTTTTTCCCCTCTCCCCCTTTCGAGGTCCAATCCAACTCTCCCTTTATCTTCCCGTGCCCTGTAGCAAATTGGTTGCTGTAACAGCCTCTCAATGATGAGATCAAGGGTCCTTTTCCCGTCCTTTTCCTTATTCCTTCAGTTCCGTGGCTCCAACGAAACCAAATATGACCACTCTTAAACCGATCCTGATCGCGGCAGCGAGCCATTTGCAGCTCGAGTCAAGGACGGGGAGCGGAGGATCTTCCACTGCCGCAGCGAAAATGCGCTGACAGCCCGCAAATCGCGAGATATCGCATGATCAAAACTGTCGAATGCCGAATTTGTTTGCAAGAATCATGGCTCTCAATCGAGTTTGGCCATCATCTCCTGCTTTGTCAACGGGGTAAAGTCCTCGATATCAAGTCCCCGAGACGCTAGAATAGGTCGCATATGCGGCGGCACTAGCTGCTGGTTCAAGGACGGAGCAATAGATAATTCTTCATTTCATGTTAGCCGGCATACCGAAGAACGCAGATGGTCGGGAAGGAAGGGAAAGGAACTTACCGTGCTTCGAGAAATCAAACAGATCAGGTAAATCTCGGAGCTGTCCCGAGCCGTGCCTGGAGTCAGGGAGCTTGGTACTAGGGTCACGCAGCTCGTCGAAAAACGGATGAACCATGGCGTCAATGGCAGACTGTCTCTCTGTTGGAGTATACTCGAGCAAGCGGGCGATCAAATCGATAGCATTGGCATCCGCCTTGCGGAAGACCTTATTGAAAGGATGAGGCTTGATCTGCGGGAATTTGTGCTCCATATAATTGGGGTTCATCGTCCGGATTTGTTCACGCGTCGGTGTTCCCAATACTTTGATGATCTCAACCAATTGGTCAATGCCAGACTCACCGGGGAACAGTGGTTGACCGAGCATGAGCTCGGCCATGACACAGCCGGTGGACCATACATCTGCAACAAGGTCAGTTCGTACTTGGACTGTATTTTACGCAACGGCATCCATACCGATCTTGGTAGTGTAGTTGGTTGCACCGAAAATGAGCTCGGGTGCACGGTAATATCGAGAGCAGATATATGACACGTTGGGTTCGTTTTCGACCAGGATTTTCGCGCTACCGAAATCACACAGCTTGAGAATGCCGCTGTTCGGGTCGAGAAGGAGGTTCTGAGGCTTGATATCGCGATGGCAAATGCCTTGAGAGTGGATATAGGCGAGTGCTCGGAAGAGCTGGTAGATGTACAGCTTGACTTCTAGGATAGGCATGGTAGTCTTGAGCTTGTTGAAGAATCGTGACGCTCGGTAAACCGTTTCCGGGACGAACTCCTGAACCAAGTTGAGGTAAACCTCATCCTTCTGCGAATGGTATCGTTAGCAGTCTTGCGTGTCGTTGCGACGAGACCATGCACTCACGCGCTCCCCGTTGGAGTAATAGAATGCCTTGAGCTGTACGATATTCGGATGTCTGACGATCCGCATGATCTGTAGCTCTCGATTCTGTGTACATAGGATCAGCATGGCTCCTGGAAATTCGCGCAGTAAATTTACCTTGAACCTCTTGTCTTGAAGAACACGCTTGATGGCCGCGTCTTCGCCTGAGGGCGAGAGCTTGGTTTGGAATACCACGCCAAATGAGCCATTTCCGACAATTTTACATTGCGTGTATTGCAAGTCTCTGGTCTCGCCGGTGATACCGTCTTGAACCTTCTCCCTGATCACCTCTACAATCGAATATTAGCCAATGCCTGGACAACAATCGCGTGAACCGTAATCATCATCGCTGCACGTACCTCCCATTCTCAGGCTGTTGAAGGCGTTGGGCCGGTGAGACGACATGATTGGCAATGTTCAACTCAGCTCACGAGGTGCGGGGCTATCGATCGAGGAAGCAAAGGTCGTGGGGCGAAATATGAGGGGGGAAATGACCGAGAGAATGAGGGCGGGCCGTGGTGGGCAACTGGGTATCCCTTCTCAACAGGAGTGTGCTAGGTGGACTTCACTTGCTTCTTCTGAGCCAGTATGGCCGTGAAGATTCCCGAGGCGGGTTTGTGAAGGCTAAGGGTCGAAGGAATTCGAGGCAAGACCGGCGCTGTTCCAACTTTGTATCTTGAGTATTCCGCTCGCGACGCTCTAGTGTGAAGGATCGCCTATGACGGTACTACAATTAGCAACCTGGAGAGGAAAGGAAAAAAAAGGACGAGAAATTGGGCGCGATGAGAACCATGAAATATTTGAGGGGGACGAAAAGAAGGAGGGAGAGTTGGCAGATGCGAATGCAGAAACGCTGTGAGCTGCAGGCACCAGCAAGGGAGGTTGCGTACGTGAATATGGCGTCTGGAGTGGCACGGGACCAAGGCGAAAGAGAGAGGATGCGGGGCTTTGTGAAGCTGGGGTGACGGAGGTGGGAGGAGGGGAAGGCGATTGGAGGGGGGGAGGGGGGGATTCTTGAACCTGGTGAGGGAAAAATGTTGTACTGTAGGGGCCCATTCAAGGCAAGGCTCGGAATATAGGGTAGTGCACGTATCGTCGAGGAGTGAAGGGAACATACAACTGCAGGCAGAGAACAGCCGCTGCGTCGATGGAAAAGGTGAATGTGTGGATAGGAACAGGAAGATGAACGAATGATGAATGACGAGGGGTGGCAATGCGGGTTGCACTGAGTGTGGGCCTATCAGGTACAGCACTACTGAACTTGTAGCCGATTGAGATGCGCTTGAGATGCATGCAGTAGCCAGAAAGAAAGTCCAGGGTCTTGGTCAGCCCGTTTGGCCTTTTCCAACTGCTTCAAGCCTCTTGGCCGTAATTCCTTCCCTTGGTCTTGGAACAGCGGCACCGGCCTATTTGCCAGCGCCAGCCCAAGCTCCAGTGTGGTCGCGAAGACCTTGTGGATGCAGTGGGCACAAAAGCTGGTGAAAGGCGGGTCCGGAGGGCGGGGTGCTTCATGTAGCGCGCTCGTGACGGACAACAAAATGCTGCCAGTGGAGGAGGCCGGGAATAGGTGGAGGCTCCCTCCTACCGTATCCTCCCTTGCTGTGCAAGCAAGACACCAGGATGGGGAAAGCATCAAAGAAAAAAAAACACGAATAGAGTACGGATTGCGTCGTTGAAAGAAAAGGCTGACACTCACAATAAGTGATGATTAAAACGGAAAGCGTTGAGAGAGAGCCTGGACGACTGCTGCTGCAGGGGGGTAGAAGTTGCTGTTGCCGTTCGAAAGGATTCTGATTGTGACCTCTTCCTTGGAATTGTTGCAGCGAAAACCAGCTGCAGAAGTTATCCGAGAGACTCCGCCTGAGGACAATCGGAGACGAGTGCGGATTTGGGTTGCTGGACGGCAGCACGAGCACCAGAATCCCGCTGTCGACCGACTGACAGGCGTACGATAAGTTTCGATGCGGAGGGCAAGGTGATGACCTGCGAAACCAAGCTGGGCGGGTGCAGAACTGGACCCTTGGGGTTGATGTCTGGCGGTGCGCCTGTGACGATGGACAATCCGCTCGGACAAGCTGCCGTTGGAGCACGGATAGGTTGGCAATTGAGCTCACACAGGAGGAGTCGGGGAATGCGGGGCACTTGTCGCTCGGGGTTGATCGCTATCGTCGTACTATTTCAGCTGCGATGTCTGCACTGGTTAGATGCCGAGAAAAAAGATGATGGGAAGGACGAGATAACGCAGACGGTAGGAGGTTTGAATGAGGAATAAAGTCCTGACAACTGCTGGGTATTTAAAAGATGGAGCGTTGGGAAGCTTGAAAGTTGGTGGAGGGGGAGGGGAAAAGCTTCGATAAAAAAAGGTTGGCACAAGGCAAGGCTAAGTTTACTGCCTGAGCGACCTGAGAGGCGACCACGCACACTAACACTGACAGGCTGACGATGGGTCGGATGTGGTGTGTCTCACCCTGTATTCGAACTTCTTTCTGTAATTGTCTCGCCGTGACTCGTCTTCCAGGGGTTTTCGCGTCCTTTCTAAAGCCTCTTCTCTCTTTCGCGTTTCTTTTTTCTTGCTTCTTTGCTTCTTCCTCCGCGTCGCCGCTGTAGGACTTTGTTCCTCTCGGTCAGGCTCTCACACTCGCACCCGCACGTCAGCCCACGGAGCTGAGAGGTATCGAGGTGACGGTCGAGAGTAAAAGAAAGTTGGGGGACGTTAGGAACGAGTTGGCCGAAAAGCTTGGGGACGGAGGGAAATGGGGAGGGATTAACGTGGCGAAGGAGGGTTAAGGACGAGGGGAAACGTGACGGTATGTATGTAATAAGGCAGCGTGCGGAACAAGGGCGAGCACGAGAGATGTCCCAGCTGACAGCCTCTGGTCGTGATTGGGAGGAAGCGAGAGAGAGCTTCCGTCTTGCAACCAGCGCCAGCCAGGAGCCAACCTAGGCTAGGCTGCTGTACCTTACCTGACCTGACCTGGCCTGACCTTGGGACCCGCAGCGTTGGGCTTGCTTGGCTTGCTCATGTGCTCATTTCCAGACGAGAACCTGGCGCTAAGACTCGGCAAGCAAAAGTCAAAACCCTTGCCCCGAGTCGCCCTAACGCAGTATACCTCCTTAGTAGCCCGTTTTTGGTCATGTCACTGGTTCGTTCCCGCATGCTGCCACCCACCCACCACTCAAAATATCATCATGATGGAGGCTTCCATCTAACATTAGCTGACTGCACGCTCTTGAAACGGCCAACGAGTGGTAAGCACGGTGCTACTATACACAGGAACAACTTCGACTTTGCATTCGCACGATTCGACGTGCCGGTCTCTGCAACCCTTGTCATGAGGACAAGCACTATGCCGTACCACACCTTGTCAGGGTACCTTAGATACAGCACAGGATGGGGTCTTTCCCTGTTTGTAGGAGGAAACAAGCAACTCGCGACGCCAGTTGCCAATTTGTTTCCCACAAACTCTTTCATTGACGGTAGAATGAGATACATGACTGGTACTTGCCTAAAGTAGTACTCACGCACTCTCTACAATAGTACCCAACTTGGACACCTGCAATCTTCTTTTGTCGCCATGCTGATTGCCGCCATACAAAGTCAACCTCAAGATAGACCTTGGATCGGCTTGACAGATCGCTCCAACATGTACAGGCAATAACCCAATGCCTCGCCTCCTTGGTATAATCACTGACGTGCCTTGAGTGGCCTAACATGCCTGCGGTGATCCTGTTCCAGGTCCGACAAGGTGCCCAAATGGCGCCACGATACCACATTGATGATCCTTGTCGAGCTTCAACGGAGCAAGTCGACATTGATATGTTCCCAACCGAGATGGATCGACGGGACCCATGCTTATTCTTGCATCTCATGGAGCCCGTTCTGTGCACTGGTCACTCTATTCCCGCCGCCTTTCCATCCCTCTTCACGTTTGTACCTGCTTTACGTGAGCCTGTACCCAAGGCACTTACCTAGTACTCACGTACCTTTCCAGCTCTCCACTATATGATTTGACTGAACATGGAAACACGGAAACATGGATATCGAGCCGCAGCTTCAACCGTCGTTGGCTTGCGAGGCTACATGGCGTTCTTGCTACCTCGAATCTTCCACGACAATTGTGGCTGTGGTCCTAGCTCCAGATCACAAATGGCGTCGAAATTCTCGCCTTGACCAGCTTCAATACATCATCGCCTCGCAGGGGCACACCCATGTTCGCCCACGGACACCCTTGGCATCCCTCGAGACTAAAGTAGAGCCGGCCGGGATGCACGAGCAGGGGGGTGTTTGGTGCTTTGTTCGGGGACCAAGTAGCGGCTACGGCACACAAAACAGCACGCCAACGGATTTGAGCCGTGGTGGCATAGCATTCGGAGCCGCTCCCGCCCATTGACTCGCCACGAAGCTTCACTCCCGAGCTTGAACAAGACGTATGGGCAAGGTTCACGAGAAAAGGCTGAACCTCGATACGGAACTTACGATCGGCCTCCGTGCAGGCACTAAACCTACCTTCGACTTCTCCTTACTTACCTTGCGTTTGCTGCAGCTTTCTAGTCTACACCTTTGATCCTAGCAAATCCACTTGCAAGTGCGGGGCCAGAACGACGGGTGGGGTCGGCTTCTGGCTTCCTGAATGGATTTCCGCACCGATGGAGCGGTACAGCGGCCCAGTGCAAGACAGTTCGCTAAGGCCTCGTGCTCTAGATCTACTACAGCGTATCTTCCACTCTCAAGATGCGTCCTGGTCCGGCCAATTAGGGTCTTCCCCGTCGTCGTGCAGGCAAAAGGTGGATGGAATGAGCATCACCAGACTTGACATGCTTGCTCTCTCCCAACAGTGGACCGGGGCCTTGGACGACCTCAATGGGCAAGAATGGGGACACAACGCGCAACTGAGGACCTATCTGAGCTGTCGCATTGGTCGGCGATGTCAATTAAGTAATTGACAAGCTTAGATTGGTTGACATGTGAGCTATATGATCTGACCGGCAAAGGCACATGACACTTTGCTGGGGGAGCCGTGACTTTGTCGTTGAAACGTGGACTGCACCTGCATCTGATGCTACAACTACCGTCGCCCTTCTTACACTCGTCCTGGGTTCGGTCTCGTGCTGTTAGAACTTTGGTGAGATGCATTTTCCCAGCCCTCTCTCTCGGCTCTCCTCTTCGGCGAAGGCGCTCTTGAGCTCTTGAGGAGGTGGTGGAGGGAATTAATGGAGTGGTGGACAGAGGGAGTCTCTTAGCACAGTGGTTCAATGGGGAATCTGCGTGGGCACCGAGCTTAGGTCCATGCCCGCGACGTCATGGCCACAATTGGACGTCATCAGCACGAGGCAGCCCTTTCGTTCCTTCGCACGTTGCGCCGTGGCTAGCAAGGTACAAGCCCGTGCCTCCGAGGGAGACTTGCTCAAATCACGGTCTGATGTTGGGCCCAGTGGTAAGCCTCAGCAGCAGCCAGGTGCAGGACGGCTCGGCTACCTGAGTTTGCTCCCGCGACCCGGACTTTGCTCAACCTTGCCTAGGCCCAAGGCCCCAGCACGAGGCTCCGGCGCCATTGAAAGGGCGGCTCCGTGGAATACGATCCAACCCATTTCACATTAGTACTTGAGGATCCATCTGGTACCTTACAGTACAGTGCGTATGTGAGTTGCTGGCGCTCAAGTGGAATTCTGCGAGGTCTCATGACCCGAGATGCGACACTAGCGGATCTTTTTTGGGGTTCGCAAGGACCTCAATGCATCGCCGTGGCCAACCACTCCTGAAGCGGAGGCGTTTGCGTATGTGAACCATTAGGAGGACTCTGTGCCTGACTGGATACATGTACGTGGGCGGGCCATCCAGGCCCAAAGCCTTGTGCATCCCTCCGACTTGTCAAATTCACGGCTGCATTTTTCATTGGTATACTCCCAAGCCCTCGCTACTCTGGTGCGGTGCAGCGTAGCCTGGTACAGAACCATGTGTCCAGGTGACGGCAAAAGAGTACATTGTTCACCCATACAAATCGATGTTGCAGTAGATATCAAATGGCGGACTTCCCTCTTGTTGAGCCCTTGTGGCCCACCTCATCAGGCGTGGACCCTGGTTCTTCCCACGCGAGGACCATCCCGACCCATCCCAATTTTTTTTTGTTTCAACATATTTTTATCGTACCGCTGCCGCGTTGTACGTGGAGGATCTGAGGATGTGATCTCAATCCTGGTACCCGATCCGCGGAGCAGCAAATGTCTGTGCGTAGAACCCAATAGGCATGCCTGGGATGCCATGGGCGCACACAACATGTTGCATAGTGAGACAAGATCATACACTTCGACATGCCGTCCAGCATTCGTCTGTGCGTGGTATATCTTTGATGCTGCTTGAGCCCACTCGTCTCGAGAGGGTTTATGTTATCAATGAGCTTGATCATTGCATTCACCACATGCTTCATAAACAAATGATACAACATCTCTGCCATTGATATAAGCATTGCAACCGTAAGGGGCATATACAGCGTCGAGCGGTAGATGTCGCGCCCTAGATCACAAACCAGGAGGATAACATGGACCCAAACGAAGCGAAACCCCTCCCGCTCTTGCTCTTGGTTGGCAGTATTGAAAAAAAAAGAAAAGACAGGGCAGGCATTTGTTATCCTGTCCCGCGCGTGCATGAAGCAGAAGTGCCCAATCTTTACGGGGCTGCCCCGTGCACGACACTCGATTGGTCGTCTGGGTGGTGTTCTAGATGCGCTGCTGTGGCGTGTTGCTTCTTCTTCATGTTTGCTTCTCCTTGGTCTTCCTCCTCTTGACTTATTCGCCGCCCTCGATCGTGACCGGTGAAGGAAACACAGCCGCACCCACACATACAGCGAAACGCCCCGACTAGGCCGCCTGACCGACGTGCATGCATGCATATCCGGTCAGGGACTAGCACGCAAGCCGTCCCGTAGCCAGCGACGTTTGAGAGACAGTGTAGAGGAAGCAGGGCGTGGGGTGATCTTCACATGGCGCTCGCTGACCAAAACAATCAAGGGGCTGAATGGTCCATGAAACTCATTAACCTGCAGCCACTTCTGTTTTCGCTAAATGCAGATCGTCCACGTATAGCAGCATGCCTTTTGCTCATCCTTCAGTCTTCGAAAGGGGTGCCCAGCTTCAGAACTTTGACGTTCGGTCCATCAACCAGACAGCGAACCTGTCTTGATGTAAAGTGCCTACCGTGTGCCATTGCATAAGCCAGCCCGACATTTTGCTAGCGGACTGTGGTTCGTTAAGATTTCGCGTAGCATTGTCTCTATCCGACCGATCTTGACATGTACGTGTGGATTTGATACAGTCTCCGTGCTTATTCAGGTTTGTAAGGCAGTATCATCATTACCTACTTACACAAGACGATCACGATGATTGGATGCCACTTCAACTGATGGTATTTCATCCATTCCGGAAATCACGAGCAAAAAGAAACAAAGGACAGGGATATCAAGAAGAAGGGTAAAAAAAATATATATAAAAAAAAAGGTGGGACAAAAATTGGATATCTCCTTTGGTAAGTCTCGATCTTACAGCCTCCTGATAATCTGTTGGTAACAGTCACTGCAGGACAACTTGTTAGAAGTGGTTCAAATTGAGGGAATTTGAACGAGGACAGCAGGGAGGAACGTACGACGCGCTAACCAATTGCGCCACAAAGGACCCGGATTATTGATGATCCGGACAAGGTAAATTCCAAGATAAACCATTCACCACATCTGAGCCAAAGCTGCCGCAGACCAGAAATATACATCATTGATGGATGACTGTCTGCTGCCTTGCTGTTGTTGATCTTGATATTGTATTCTTCTTCTTGCTCTATCCAACAAGTCTTCCGTCGCCCATCAGCCCGTCAACAGGCCTATGGGAGGACCTTGCACAGTGAATGTACCAGCGGAAGACCTAGCCTGCAAACCAGGGTTACAACATCAAATTTGCTTGTGCCATCTGCCAGGTTTTCGAATATTCTACAGCAACACTCCTAGCACGATAGAACAAATCCTGACATGCTAGTTTAGACAAGACAGGGTCTAGATTCGGCTTCAATTCAAGCCCGATACAAAACAACCGAAGTGACCGGGAACGCGGCGGATCTAGCTCTGCATGTACGAAATGCACAGTCCGCCCCCCTGGTTAGCTGCTGACATCCATCATCATCTGTCTCGGCAGCAGCAAGGGGACCCACCAGGCTACCGTACAGGATGTTGCAGTTTTCTTCCTCCTCGTGACCAATACCTTCAATGCCCATACACTAAATCGATCTGCGCTTCCTTGCTGGGCTAGCTAGAAGATTGCTTATTACAGCCGCAGGAATGTTGGGGGGAAATTGCACGCGTAGGCCGATCACCGTTGCTACGGTACGGCGCTGTTTGTATAGCAACCCTGACGAATGGAAACACCACGTACGAGTCTACATGGCATCGTGTTCATTGGGGACCTAGTTCCCGTCTTGGTTCTTCAACTCACCAACCAGAAACCTGTCATTGCGGCTGTACTATTATTCCTGTTTGTGGCCAAGCTGGTTACGGCAAGGTTCATAGTTGCCACACGGCTCGCCGTTCCGATCCCGCCCGTGTTCTGCATTGTGAATCCTTTTGCCCCCTTCCTTCCCCTATCTCTTCTCTGTAATATCGTTGACCATGATCGTCGTTGTCCCAGCAAGCATTGCCGCTCGAGCTGCATTGGGGTCGAGGAAGATCAAACTCCGCTTCGAGCTGCTAAGGTCCGAGTCCAATATTATTGCATCTTGCACCCTTTCGACCCTCCTTTTCCAATTGGCCTCTTGATGAACGTTGGAGATGCGCGGCCCAGACGTCACGCTTCGGGATGTTTCCCATTTCCACATCGTAACTGGCGACTGACCCTCTGATGTCAGGCTTCAAGAGCCCCGTACGTCATCATGGCCGCTCGTTGCAAATCCACGCATAACCTTCCTATTCCTCATGGCTTGCCTACCTGGTCGGAATCCGGGCAATGAGGGCGGTCCGCATTGCGTTCTCCCCCTCGCACAGGATTGCCGGTCCACTGCACACCTTGTCCAGCACCTGAATTTCATGGCTTGCCGTACAAGGGCAACGTCGCCCATTGAGATGTGCTGGGAACCCATTCTCTGCGGTTGTTCGTGAGTGGCTGCTGCACCCTCCACAAGCCTGCATGCTGCACTGCACTCTCCATCACCTGACGGGGGGATGTCGTCTATGATACCCAGCTGCAGCACGCCTGCAGCAGGAAAAGGTAGGCTATAGCATCTTCACCTCCCAACAAGCAACAAGCGTGGTTAGCGTGGCTGTCTCGATGGCCTATACCTCGCAAACTCGGCACAAACCGCTGCGATTGATTCATAGAATGTTGGGTGCGGCCTTTACCACCGGTCCCTCATGGCAGTCCGGCCCGGCTGGGAGGGACGACGCTGGCGGACCACTCCCCGCTCGGGAAACTCCTTTGTGATGCAGATTCACAGCCACGCATGGCGTCCTGTCCAGAACAAGTTCAAAGTGAGATCTCGCTCCCACCGTAGCAGTCTGGTTTGCGTGGCAGCAAATCGCGGTGATCCCATGTTGCTCTGTAGTTTGCAACAGGCACTCTATGCACGAAGTCATTGTGTCACCACTTCCTATTCCAGCGACCTGCATCTTCAAAAGTCGGCTTCCCAAAGACCAAGACGCGATTTCGTGTGCCGACAGCTGAACTCGCAGAGGCCCGTCGTTCTTCTACGTCCGGGCCAGACGAGCAGTCGTTGCGATACACAGGACGGCGACCCGAGGAAAGAGAGGGGTGGGGAGCGCAAGGAAGGGGTGCCACGAGCCGTCCCTTGTCCCAACAATATGGGCAGACGTGTATCGTGCCACGACGCAAGCTCGCACTCGACCAAGAGAGACCCGCTTGCTCGTCCTCCCCGAAAAGGGCAACCTTTACAGAACCACCATCACCTCCACCACCACCACCACCGCCACCATCACTACCACTACCACACCCCCGATGCAGCTTACTTGCAGGCTGGCCCTGGCACCGAGGAAAAAGGGTAAGTGATGGGCACGGCAAACCGACCCCAGCGAATGGTGTTCGGTCTGGCCCTCCATTACCGGGCCCGGATGTCTCAGTCGGCCGGCGAGGGATACCAAGAGGGAAAAGGAAGAAAAAGAAAACAAAGGGAAAACATCTCTTTATCGCACGTATCAGGTCAGAGTTTCGAGGAACGCTTCAGCAAGCCACCAATCCCATGGCCAGCATTTCTCAGTTGCCGTGCCCTTCCCAGTATCGCTCTGTGCTTGGCCACTGCTGCAAGCCTGTCGTTAGTTTCTGTTTGGTCCTGCGCTTGAAATAATTACTGCTTGGCCGTGTACTCGAATTGCGTGGTAGGTAAGTCGTAGAAAGGCGAGCTGTTCATGGTCGCCCAAACAAAAATCTTTCTTTGTATCGGAGACCTAGGGTTCAAACATTACTCGGCCATTCAGAAGCTGGTCGATGGACCGTCTGCCGTATGTGGTGAAAGGCTCGTCCGTTACGAACGGTATAATTGGCATGTCATTTTCCTTGTACGAATCGTACACCTCATAACTAGTCTTAAACTACCTAGGAGTCAATTGCGACAGCATCTGGCACAAATGTGGGTGCCAACAGTTCATGGTCATTCCAATCGTACCATGCACAACGTAACTAGTCTTCGTCGTCGACCTTATCCGCCACCATGTCTTTGGCCGTGTTAATGACCTTCTCTGGTGGCCTCTCCACCACTGGTTCTGCCGGAGTACTCGGTCCTGGAAGCGGACTCATATCGCCGCTGGCCACTCCGCTGGCGATGCCACTGGTGATTCCACTGGCGATGCCGCTCGGGACGCCACTTCCCGGTATGGTGATTTTGGTTCCATCCGGAGAACTAGGCACGATTTTGGGATCTAGCCCGGGGATGTGGATGCGTTTTGCCTCGTTTTGATAAGCCGCTGGTATAATCTCAATAATTTCGTCGCGTGGAAATTTGAGCGAGGGAATCACGTTCGTCGAGCAATGCATAAGATACGCATAGAGAACTCGAAGCACCGATTCGTGGGCAATGATAAGGAGGTCGTTCTGCTCACGCTCCAGTTCCAGGATGATGGGCTCGAGACGGACGGCCAGGTCGTGGTATGACTGCAATGGCACATGTTAGTCAAGGGTTGGAAAGGCCGGGGAGAAGGCTTTCTTACCTCCGCACGAGGATACCGGTGATGATAGGGGTCCAATTCGTGCTTCTCGACTTCTTCTGGGTAAATCTGGCGTATGACCCGTTGTGACATCTTCTCGCAGACACCGGGGTTAATCTGGCTTAATTGCGAGCGCTGGCGGACCTTGAATCCCTTATCCTTAAGGTAGTCGGCCGTCTGGATGGTACGAAGTCGAGTTGACGTCCAAACTGAAAGTGGTCGAAGTGGCACGTCTGCGCCTCCCTTCTCAATCAAATCTGCCCGCTCCTGTTCACGATGCTTTAAAAGAGTCTCCGACATGATTTTAGTATACGCCATTCCCTTCTCAGAAAGTGGTGCATCAGCCTTGTATGAATCCTCCTCTGTGGTCGCTCCTGCACGCACAAAGTAGGTGGCACGCGATTTGATATGCGTATTGGTCAAGTAAAAGACGATGCGGTGTGACAGATAGTTGAAGCTGACATTGTTGTAAAAGAACTTTGCTCCTGCATTGATCATTCGTACGTAGTTGAGTTCTGGCTCATCCATCGTCTCGAATATTGGGATTCTCATTTGAATGCGCTTCAGATAGAGCTGAGCAGCCGCATCAGGATCCATCTCGGCGAACTCATGGAGCTGTTAGTCAGGGGATAACTGGCTTAGGATACTCAACTACTCACGTCGGGAGATGAGATCTTGACGTTCCGGGCATTTTCGCGAAGGATTCTCTCATCATCCACGTATGACTCGATGAACAAGGTCTAGAAATACATCAATCTCTCAAGCATCTAACATTAGGAGACGGCGTAGACGGCGGAACGAACCTGAACATCGTGTTTCGCAAATTCTCGCGCAAGCGAGCGTCTCCCGCTGGCAGTAGGATTCACTGCATCGTATATAGCCACTTGACCGTTCTCGTGGTTCAACCAGGAGTAAATATCCTCGCGGCACTTCTTCAGAATCTTCTGTCGAAGGATTACGGACGAAGGCGAGGCGTTTGGGAAGAAGTAGTCTTGCGGCACGGACCCGCCTTCTCCGATAGTGGCCCGACGATAATCTCCAAGATGGAAGATGCGAGTCTTGACTCCTAGCCACTGAAGATAACGGGACATGGATACACAGATGTGACTGTCGGTGTTAGCAGTGATTGCGAGCGTACAAACGGCCCCTCAGCAGCCGCTGCACTTACGTCTTGCCTCGGGCTGGGGGGCCTGCCATGACGATAGCTATGCGTCCAGAGTGAAAGAGCCGCCCAGACATAGTACTGTAAAGCTGAGCTGGGGCCATGTCCTGATCCTCGGGAACATCGTGGATGCCATCTATGAACGTCGAGCTCTTGCGGCGGTATCGCGGCGCATTCGCCGCGATTTCAGCAGTCCTAATTTTCAGTGGTCAGCGTCGATTCGTGCAGCCCTACATCTGTGAACATGGAACATGCTGTGATTGATAGGCTCATAAAATCGCGCCCAATGCAGCAGATGAGGCCGATGTCCAGTGTGCACATGCCTAGGCATCGGAAACTGCATACGATGCCTAACGGCTATTTCCACCTGGAAAATGTGGTACGTAGGAAACGATCCTCATGGACTTACAAGAGAGTATCCATTGCAACAATTTGGTTCTCAATAGGCAATAGATGCTGGTCTACTTAGCAGAAATCTATATTAGCAGCGGCCTGTCAGTCGTAAGAATAGTAAGCTCAACGGAGACGCATACCGAAGCTCCTCGTGATGGACCGGTCGTATTTGGCGCAGTGTCGACCCGTATTTTATCGAACAAGCGGTGACGAGCAGCTCGCCAGGCGAATTTATGTCCACGATAATACGTATACGGTGTGCAACTGGCGGCTGAAAAGTCGGGGACTTCGGTTCAACGACGAGTGATCAACGAATGGCAGCTTGAGCCCGTCCTAGGCTCGGATATAGTCGGGAGAGTCCAACTGATCCGTCCAGATGACGGAATTAGAGAGCTGTAGATGATTGCGCTACGTCGTAGAAAAGACTGGTAGCTGATGTTAATAGCCCGAGTGTGACGGAAGACAAAACAACAAAGCAGGAATGGGAATTGAGGTTTGACGATGGCTACACGTGAATGGAAAGTTGGAAGGTAGGAGGGGCCTCATATCCAGGGTAGCCGTGGCGGAAGTAGGTAGTAGTGACGGAAGTCGACCCGCAGAAGGCCACCCCGCCTTGAAGCATCCGAAGATACTTCCCTCCCCATCCCAGCGGCACATCAAGAGGATGTATCAATCGATTCAAGCTAAGAGTACCTAGCACTTAGTTGGATTTAGTGCTCGAAGACGATGTTTCGACCGATATCCGATGACGTGCACGTGAGCTACCTCTTAGTGTTAAGGTACATATGAATGCCTCTCCGTTATGTTGATGAACGGATACATGTGAGAACACACTAGGTGTTTGATTCGGCAAGTAGTATCATGGAGTTCCGAATCGCAGTATCCCAATGTCTTCATGGCGACCATCAGATCCCAGTATGCCTCTCTTCTACAAGCGGGAGTAGATGCTGCGCACGTGCTCTGCCAGAGTTGTCTTGCTGGAGATGCCCCGTGTAGACTTGAGACCGTGCTGCCACGGGCTTACTCCTAACACGTAGACTTTGTGGTAACTACTTAATTTGAGCCCGCAATCAAGTCAAAAAAAAAAA